>JBBPUD010000001.1:194750-299288 GCA_038094475.1 Phylloporus aff. rhodophaeus | reverse complement strand
GGCGGCGGCGGCGGTGGTGGACGGTGCCAGGTGGTAGAACGGGTGTTATGATCGACATAATATGCCCTTCCATTTGCATCGAAACGACGTTCCCAGCCATGCGGGAGAGCACCAACTTCATCGCGGTGGACTGGGCTCGGGTTAGATGCACCTTCGACAGGTGGGACCGAAAGTCCGAGTCCACTGGGAGTGCTCGCCCGGGGTCTGAGTTGCGGTGGTACCTGTGAGACGGGGGAGAGAGGAGGATCACCAGAAGTGCGGGGGCGAGCAGATGCTGTGCCCAGGTTCAAGGATGACATAGGGGGACGGATGGCAGTATGTGACAATGGTTCTGGACGAAGGGAAGGAGTGCTCCTACGTTGTTGCAGTGTCCTCAAAGATGCCTCATCCACAGGCAGTACAGGAACGCTGGGCGCTTGTTCTTCACGAACCCGTGATCCCCCGATGTTGGGGAAAGAGAGGGAAAAAAGGAGCTTTCCGTATGCTTGAACACCACTCGACGACTGGGTAAGGTCTTTGCTGATGAGACCTGATGATTTCGATAGTGAGAATGGGAATGAGGGAGGGAGAAAGAAGTTACCGTGACCGGTGGCAGAGTAAGCAAGAACTTCGTCTCCACTCAGCCTGACGAGGCCAAGGAAGCCTTGGTCTCTCTTCCTGAATCTCTTCTGATCAAAGATCTGAATTGTTATATTGGATGAACGCCGAATGGTACTATGTGGACGGTAAGGAAACGCTGGAGCATGCTCGACAGTAAAATCGACCTACATGTCAAAATGTTGATTCCAGGCTGGAGAAAGGGTGCGCTTGATTGCGTTTGTGGTATATGTCTGGTCACCATCCACAGAAACGACAGCAAATGGGTCAGGGAGGCTAAAGACTTCGCGCTTGTAGAGCGAATTTGCGGCAAGAACTGCAGCAGAGGTCAGAGACGGCAGAAACAAGACTCTCCAGTAATACCTGTAATTCTGACGAGACGAGTGGGCTGCTCCTCGGTCGCCATCTACAAGAGCGTACTGGAATACCATCGGCGAGGCAGTACTTTAGTTACAACGCCAGTTCGTGCATATGACTGCACGTGACCTCATACAGGGGTCTTCCTCTCCTTGCCCAGCCTGCCGCAGTCCCATGCCCACCAGCCATGGAAAAGGTCCAGGATGCCCATGAAACTTCTACGATTTCATTTGAATGGATGCTACGCGGTCTCAAGTCCCTGTTTGATGCAAGGTAGGGGCCGCTAAACCATAGCTGTCACCATAATACTTACCACCGAAATAGCAAGGGCGAAACAAAGTCCAAAGTGACAAAGTCGGTCAAGTTCGGGGGTGGTCTGTGGCAGGTGAGCTCCCTTAGTGCAATCTTGACCACACGCTTATCACACTCAGATCTTGTTTTATGCAAACTCGGGCACTGAGGGCGGTGGTTATGTTAGCTTGTATCTCTCTTGCGAGGTTTGTGATGCAAGCTCAATCGCTGAGTATCCATTGACATCTCCCAGCCAACGGCAGAGGAAAAAGACAACGCCATAGACGGAAAGTATGGTTCCACCCATATCATCCATTCATCGCGCCCATCCCTGCCGACAGATGGCTTCGGGAAGGTGTCTTCAAGTTTAGTTTCGAGTTGCGAAGGTAACACGGATGTATAATTTCCGCATTTCCTTTACCACTATTCCTCCAGTTTAGGGAAAACAGTACTTTTTAACATCAAGGAGGCGCACAACCACTCGTTCTCTTCAAAGGTTTGGTGTGTTGGTGTCTGCCACAGCGACCTTTCCTCACGTGTCTTCACAGACCGCAAACTGGGGATGGTATGCTGCTGACAGATTATAAATCTTTCAACCTCATGCACCCTCCATGCTAGGGCCCAGTTCGCTAGGCGAGATCACGTCTACTATCATTCCACTACGGTCAAAGAAGCAGACGCATTCTTGATTATATGTACCATCACATCCTCTCCGCACCTTCCGATCCAGCCCCCCGACGTTCCCACACAAGTCGTTCCAAAGAGTTTCTTGGAGTGCGTTGGCGCCCTTCTCGACGATCCTCTCTACTCCGACGTCGAGTTTGTGGTTCCGAAAAGGAGTAGACCCAAGGAAGAACGAGTTATATATGCCAACAAGAAAATACTTCAGCGCGCGGATTACTTTCAATCTAGTAAGGCGCATGTCTTTCTCGTCTCCTATGGCGTACTAACTCGTTGTTTCTAGTGTTCAGTTCTGGCTTTGTGGAAGCCTCTGGAGATGTTGATATGGGCAACCCCCAGCTTGACCACGACGGTGACACTGCGTCCGACTCTACTTACTTATTTCGCCAATCTGAAGACTCGGACGACGAAGAGGATGATCTTATCTCAGACCTCCTAGATGAACCCAGCTTTGACGGTACCATCGAGGCTGATATTTTAGAAATTGGCGTTTCTCACGCAATGGGTGAAAACATAATTGCCAAAGACAGCACTGCCAACCACTCTGAGGGGGCGGCAAACACAGAAACTAACGTTGGTGCGCATGGAGACGAGTCCCGCAACGTTAGGCCGAAACTTTCACATCCATCCTCTCCAAGAAGCAAGGATGTTTCCCTCATGACTGATCCGGAACCCTCGGGTAATATCCCTTCAGTATCGGGTACACCAGCTGTCCCTGGCCCAAAGAAGCAACGGGTTGTAGTGGGCGACGTTGCTTATGCAACATACAAAGCTGTTCTTTACTATGTGCGGCGTCACCGTGGCGTATCCTTGGGTTTCACTGACAAGCTATCGCAGTTATATACGGACACCATCGTGTTTGCCCCATTGTCGTCGTCTTTCATAGCTGCCTTGTCATCGAAGAGGCCAATGTCAACTATTTTAGGAACCCCATCTGATAGTCAATCGAGTCTACAGGACAATGTGAAAGCTCCTACAAATGTTGACAACCCCACATCAAGGCGAGAGTGGATAAGAAAGTGGCAACAATGTCGACCGGGGCGACCCGCACCCTGTTCCGCAAAGGCAGTATACCGTCTGGCCGACAGTAAGTTGATTGCAACAATTGATCCATATCCCCACTTCTGAGTTTGTAGAGCTTGGTCTTCTGGAGCTGAGAGAAAGAGCATACCAGGTAGGCGATGCTATTCGTCGTGTATGCGAGCCATCATAAATGTGGTCAGCATATTCAAAAATCTCTCACTGTGGAGAACATTCCATTCGAGGTGTTCTCTCCATTCTCGGCCACCTTTTCTGAGGTGCGAAGGGTACAAGTGAACTACTTTCTGGAACACTGGAGCGAGATCCGATCGTCAGACGCTATGCGCAATGTATGGCGTCAGATCCGCAATGGACGCCACCCGGGTTTTGAAGAAGGTCTGTGGTTTATGTGCAATCACACGATGCGACACTAACTGGCATAAAGTGTGGCCTTCTATTGCCCTTCAACTGGAATTCAATCCACGCACTGGATCTTTTGGCGATGCCGAATCGCCAGAGACCTAGTTGTCACCACATAACGTATATACATCTTTGACAAATACCGCACGCCACGGGGATACTTGCATCATACAGACTTGTATACAGGACATAATCGAGCTATTTATGTTTCATCCACCTCTCAAAGCAAACATGCCAGTCGTCCCCGTGACGCATTTAAATGGAGTGACGGTGTCAAAGGACATGTGGCATACATTCAAGAGCAGTCTGAGGAGTGGAGTTATTCAACGCTTGTGAGACTGCCAAAGTCCGTCCCTGAAACGCTTCCATTTCCATCAGAAACGTCGCCTTCATCATCCTCGTCACTCTCATCTCCGCCCGTTAAGTTCCGTGAAGTCTTGTGTGTATTGAGTTGCTGGTGTCTAGTTGCATTCAAGTATGGACCTGGTGTCGCCCCTGTCCCTTGACGTGTGTAGACCTTTTGAGTGTGCGAACGTAATCATGATTGGGGTGACGAATCACCGTTGAGGGGAGAGCCGAAGGAGCGGCTTGTAACAGGTGACTGTGAAGGAGGCATTGGTGTATGGGTGGGACGTCTTGGAGTACTAGGGCGCGAAGCGAATTGAGAATCGCGGGCGAGAACGTGGTCGACAGGCCGCCTGGTCACCTCCCCAGCACGCACGGGATGAGGATGTGCAACTGTTGGAGGCGAGGTAACTCTGACCACGGAGACATCAGCAGAGGCGAAGAGTGGTTGGTCCTCGAGGTCAGATTGTTCCTGTAATGCAGCGAGAGTTTTGCGATCTGCGGACTGAGATGGGATACGATGCAGATATCCAAAGCTAAATATGGCTACGTTCATTGCGGTAGACATGAAATAACGAATGAGCACCCACCCAAAGACACATCCCAAAAGACCTTCCCCACCCCAGTGACGGTTCGGAACAAGGACGACCTCCCGAAGGTTGCTAAAAGTGATGGTAAGCATCGCATATGTAAATCAGCGTCCAAAAAGCATACTCGAAATCGTAGGAATAAACATAGACTCGCAAGGGTCTATCCACATGCTAGAAAGAGTACAAGTCAGAGGACGTCCCGTACGGAAAAAAACAATCGTACAGCTTCCACTACGTCATAAAAGTCGTTTTCAGCGCTGAGAACGCCACCAGACCAACCAATTATCCAGTCTCCGTACGGAACCAGACCAGCGCTCTCAGCAGGGCTTCCCTCCATGACTTCAAGCACGTGCCAAACATTGTCCATTGCAGACTCGAATTCACACATGCGCATGCTGAGGCCAAGGAGGGATGGTTGCGGTGCGGTGCCAGAGTCATCGAGCGGAAGATTGGCCTGTTGCGTGAGTGCCCATCCGCGAGATGGTACGATAGGAACCACTATGGTTGTTGGTAGGTCATGACTGCACTCACACTCAAGGAGACCCACCTCGCGTTTCGCGTGTCTTGCTACTCCACACGAGGAGATTTAAGACCCTTTCTTCGTGTTGTTCGACGATTTGTTCGAGTTCAGCAGCGTCAAGTTCTGTCCTGGCAGAAAATGAATCAATGTCATTATAACCTACGATGAAGTCGAAGAAGGGTTCGATGGATGTGTGAGATGCTGGTGAAGAAGGGGTTACACGCAAAACATGTAGGGCATGAGATGCCTGGGCTTGCAGTGAACTCGTCGACTGGTTGGCCCCCATTGCAAGTACTTGTATATTGACCTGCTCTGGTTTCTACTTGGAAGCCACGTGGGTCAATGATCCGAAAAAGGAAATATCCCTGAGAAACTGATCACAGCTTCAAGTGACGCTACGAAAGTTGAGACCCTCGACGAGAACACGTAGCTGAAGGGGTTGGCGGGACGAATGTCGTTCTTTTCCTCTATACTCCTCTGGTTTACCAGGTGAGCGCGATCCAAGACTAATTTTGGAGGCTTACGCGACCCGAAGCATCTTCTTTTCCAAATCGGCTGAGATTTCGGTGGTGGGACTACAGGTGCGTTTCGCGGAAAAGGGGCACTACCCATGCATTCACAATAATCTACATAGGCCTCTGGAAAGACCTCGTTTGTGAACGTTATAGGGTCTGGGCAGGTGTGTCTACTGTGTTCTGCAGTCGCCCGCCCTGAACAAATGGATGTCAGTGGACAGAGGATGTCGTGCCGACCATTGCCTTCAATTATCGCAAGGTTCGCAAAGGTGCAGTGACACTCAAGATTTGGGATGTTGCTGGTCAACCAAAATTTCGTTCCATGTGGGAGAGATATTGTAACGGTGTTGATGCAGTCATGTGCGTTGAGTTGTCCCGTCTTGTGTTATGCTCTTTTTTTTTTCTCCGGAACCTAATTCTTCTGATCCTTTCCTGCTCGCTTCCGTGGAAAGTCAAACTCATCCTTGGTGAAGATTTGTCGTAGATTCTGCAGACGTGCGTATCTACGAGCCATGGAAGTCCGTGCAATTGGCTCACAGCGCAAACCCGTAGCAATCTACATTCCACACGGCTCGTTTTGAGCTCCACCAGTTGCTCTCACAATCCAGTCTTGCGGGTGTCCCGTTACTCGTCGTGTGTATTCAATCTCTGACTTTGCCTTGTTCACACACTTATGGGCTATTCTGTTGTTGCGTGCTACTCGATGATCTCAGCTTGGCAACAAAAATGACCTCCCTGGCCACGCAACTGTCAAAGAACTTATTCGTGAACTGTGAGTGTTGTCGGTTGAATGATACCTGTTAGCTTAGCTGTTCATAGCCAACTAGATAAAATCCAGAATCGCCCGGTTTCGGTGAGTAATCATGTTACTTTTTTAGCGACGTTGTTAAACATTTCCATAGTGTTATTCTGTATGCAAATCCATTTCGTAACCTTTGGTCGAATATTGCTCACCTTGTCTACCAGTGTTCAATGCGAAGTCAGCACAATCTGTGAGTTCTGGGGAGTGTAGGTCGCAGTAGAGGCTGACGTAGCATACCCCAGGGATATTGTACTCCGCTGGCTGACAGAGCGCGGTCATTAGCATGTGCAATTACCCTGCACCCTTTGCGGAACGCACCACTCCATATACCAGCAATTGTCGCGACTAAGCCTACTAGTCTCGCATACATATGCTCAGCCTCTTTCTGTAACATGTCGAGTTTGATAAATTACCCGTAGTCTGATGTGTGTTTATCTTTGTTTGTCCTAGTTCCATTTTGCCAAAATTTCATCTGCAGAGTCTTGCAAGGTCGCGTTCACTCGGGGCGTCGAAGGTTCCTTGTCAAGAACTGGCTACATGTACATGCGGTATGCGGTGAGTAGCGTAGTGTTCCCAAGGAAAGAGAACTGACTAGTCTTGTAGCTAACATATGTTACTTTGTCGCCGTATTCATCGAGCGCATGCCTCCAACTCAGCTTCCCGACTCCAAAGTCATGTTCGCGACACACTATCCCTCAACCTCAGATACAACCATGCCAATCTTGTCACCCGAGAATGTTTCCCAGAGGCTGCAACGCACACATCTGCCCTCGGTCCTGGTGAACCGCCCCCGGATTCAAAGCCCGTTTTGTTGGAAAGAGTGTTGCAGGTATCGCGTTACTCGGTGCCAAAGACGGCGAAGGACATCAAACCGGTGGAACAACAGGTCACGTCCAAGCATTGCCCTTTTGATGCCTACACGGAATTACGCGCCCAAAACCGCACGTTGTCTGCCTCACTGCCCACAGAGGTTCTTTGCCGCCTCGCGGAGGGAGCTATCAAGCATGGATCTCAGGATATTGTGGATAGTCTTACGGCAGACGTATTGGACGATCATCTCCTTCACCAAGAGCAGCGCGCCGAGGTAGCTGCATCCCTCCTCTGTGTCCCTCGTCGATATTCCAGTTCATTAGACAAACAAACGACACTATCCCTACTCACCATCATTCATGGTCATGATCATCACTTTGCGCTGCCGACGCCAGCAGCGTTGCACGTAATGAGGACTATCATGGATGATACAACTATGGATACTCTGGGCCGACCATTGATGAACTTCGTCCTTGACCCCTTCCTGAAACACCTCGTAGCACTCCAGCCGCCAGCGGGTACAAAGGCTGTCTCTTACCGACCCCCTGGAGTCATCTCCTTGGCGTACACATTGATCGATAGGCTCGTATCGCTCCAGTGGTATCACGAAGCTTTTGAACTTTTCCAAACCCTCTCTGATCATGGACATGTGCCTACGGAAGCTTTTCTGGCAGAGGTCCCATTTCCACTCGCGCATGATTTCGCGGTGATTGTGAGATCTACTCTAGCGCGTGCCTGTCTGCACTGGGGCTGGCACCACCGTGGGGTGGGGCTGATTGCCTCTATGATGAAGTCGCAGGATTCGCTCAGACAAGATCTGGAGCCCCTTGCGCTAGATTTACTGCATGCCGCGTTAGAGAAATGTTCTCTTGTGCAGTTCAAGGCATGCGCTTGGCTCATGTGCTATCTCGTGGATCCTCGTTGTGGCGTAATTATTCCCAACCAGACTATCCACCTTTTCTACAGCCGGGCGATGCGTGTAGGTGACTGCCAAGCTGCACACATGTTTTACAGCCAAATCCAGTCCCGGGGGGTCAAGATGATGACGGATTACCCCTTACCCCAAGGCGCGACACTAACATGGCTCATGAGATACCTCGTCGAACAAAAGCATGACGTGCACCTGGCACGTTCTTTGGCAAAACAAGCGGTTAATTCGATAGAGCCAATATCACGTTATGATCAGGGTCGTTTTATCGCGTTGGCTGCCAGCCAAGGATTCGCAACGGAAGTACGTGCCCTTTGGGAGAGATACTCTGTCGGCAATGGACGCGCGTTTGTGGTTGGCAACGCAGGAACAATGTTGCGGGTGGTCAGTCTGTTCGCTCGACGGGATTCGTGGACCAGGGCGAGGCTGAGGAGAAGCGGAACGGATTGCATGACGACGGATTACTATCAATTTGCACATCAAGTTCTGGAGGCGTTCCGCAAGACGATACTACCACTGGAGGAAGCGAACCACTTTGACCTGAGCGCGCTGGCGCGGGGGTGCTTTATGGTCGGGGAGGTGGTGGAAGGGTTCCGACCGCTTCGAGTTTTAATCGAGCGACGGGAGATACCGGACCGACACGACATGAATATTGCGCTTTCCGCGATGGCACGTCAGTCACCCCGAGCAGCAAGTCGGATGGTGTACCGGATGGCTGATGAAGGATTACGACCAGACGGTGTCACGTTTGGGACGGTGCTGCACGAGGCGATCGTGCAAGGAGATAGCGAGCTGGTGACAGAGATGCTTGATCGAGCGCGCGAAATCGGGGTGTCGCTGTCGCCGAAGACGATGGTGTCGCTGATCCAGGCAATGGCGATGGGCAAGGACAAGGAGCAGTTGGAAGCGGATATGCGGTGGGCATGGGGAGTTGTGTGCGCTGCTGGGGAAGGGAGTGTCGTGCACGCGCCAAACGTGGGCAAGTGCTGCATTACTGCCTGTCTGGAGACGGACGATCCGGTGATGGCGTTCAAGTTCTGGGCACGGCTGGTACGTGGCAAGACAGAGTGGGGTGACCCGGAGCAACGACGACAACGACGGGCGATTGCAGATGTGGTACAGCGACACCGGGCAGACAACAGACTGGACGGGGATCGGGGACAGGCGATGTTGGGTGCATTGGGGTATAGATGATTACGTAATTAACCAACGAGAGAATGGATAATCGAAAATGTTGGGCCGAGGTTTATCCGATTGTCTTTTTACAAATGTCGATATGTCTCTCGTTGTCTCAATATCATCACATCACTGACGATGTTGTTGTTGCATTGCAGGCGACCATCACAAAGTGCGTCTGTCTGTCACGTGCTTGATCTGTCTCAGTGACGGTACCAAGGCTGCGACGCCTGCAGGTCTCGCAAGGTACGTTGTGTTCGAGAACATCCCGAGGAGGACCACAGACAACCATGCAAGCATTGTTCGGCACTCGGTGTACCATGCACGTACGACTACCAACCAAAGAGAAGAGGACCACCCAATCTGTGCCCCCCGCTCTTCGTCCACACTCGCACCTGCTCATCCCCCACCAGGTACTTGCGTCGTCTCCAAGAGTCTGCCGCTCACCACGACACATCTACATCGGATGTCGCATCCCCACTCTCTCCCCACCGCACACGGTCTCCGGCACCTTCCTCCCAACCTCGTCTCGTCCCTTTCCATACACCCACGGCATCAGAACACTATGGCACGCACTGGCCCTTGAGACACCATCAACAATTCCCCACACCCATTCCACCTCTTTCAACCTATTACCGTGCCCATCGCTTAGAAGACATCGCGCCCAGGGACACCACAGCCCTCATCATTGCCCTGTTCTTCGATTTCGTATACCCACTCACCCCTTGTATTCACAAACCATCCTTCATGGCCGATCTCCATGCACATAGGGAAGAACAGGATCCCTTGTTCTTTGCGCTGGTCATGTCCACTATCGCGTCAACCCTGGTGCAGATGCCAAGATCATACCTTCCCATGCAACGCTCAGTCGTTCGCAAGCTCGCTCAGACATGTTATGAAGCCAGTCGGCATGTTACCATCGTCTCATACGATCCTCCCACGTCCAAACACATCGTCATTCGCTACTTGTAGGACCTCGTTTCTACCTTTGTCATGCTGACCCCGACTGTCTCCAGCGACTCTATTTACCACTTTTGTGAGGGACACGAGGCAACCCAACATGCGGCCTTTGGCGAGGCTGTCCATATCGCTATCACCCTCCGTCTTCATGAAGAAGCATCCTACGAGGGATTAGACCCCATTGAAAGTGAGGTGCGCCGCAGGGCCTTTTGGTTGCTTTTCGACGGTAGGTGTCAACCAACCCTGACATTTTCTATCCTTGTTCACAATTTTCAGCCGATAAATCCATGTCAATTTTATTGGGGCGTCCCATCTGTCTTCGCGACGAAGATTGTACTGTTCACTTTCCAAAAGAGATCGACGATGAATAGTGCGTACCTCTGCAACAGTGCCGGCCAACTAAATACCTCTTTTCTCTCTCACTAGCATTACACCTAGTGCATATTTACCTCAACCTCATGGAAAGACCGCAATCGTCACCGGCCTTAACTATATATCAAGGATCTTTGCACTATTGGGAGAAATATTAGTCCGCATCAAGGTAGACAGGCGATCACCTCTCCAGGGACAGTTTGCCACAGCACGCCTCGAAGAGGTTCACTCGTTGCATTCGCGTATCCTTGGAACCCTAACACACGCCCCAGAACCATTACGCTTAAAGCATGACCATAACAATCACCTCCCAGCTGAACTTGACAGTGACGGCTTTAGGCAGGCGACGTTTGCAGAAGTAAAAGATTTTTTCGACAACCCCAAGGCATCCCGCGCGAATGCGTTGAACCCGTTTCTTGTCATGCAAGCAAATCTATACGTGACTCAGGTAAGAGTCACGTCATCACTATCCACCACGTCTTATCAGGGATACCCCAGCAACTGGTCCGGTTTGTCATTGAACAGTACCGTGATGAACTCGTAGGCTCTTTGCAGGGCAGGATCGATGAGCGTCAGATTGCGGAAGACCGAGAAGCTGTCGCGAGTGATCTTCTTAATGTTCTTCACAGGTAATTTCAATCGCATACAAGGATGGATGACGCCATATGTCCTGATAGTATACCCATTCAATCGATAGCTGCCAATGGACCTTCACTGGTGAGACCCTTCAAATCGGCGTTCTCGCGCGCTTGACACTTTCTAGGTCCAAAAAGTACGATTTGTTGCCTCTACTTTACTCGACGCGGTTCGTAAAGTAGAGACTGCCCCTGCGTCTGCTGCGCGGGCACATGCATACCTTTGTAAGGGATTCCCTCCTGCGCGATCTACTGACCATGCTTGTGTTCCAGTGGATTTCCTCTCGATTCTGTCCGAGATCGAACGGAATTATCTGTCAGTCCCTCTCATGAAACCCTGTCAAGTGCGAAGCTCACTCTTCGTAGCCTGGATGACGACCAAGATGTGTTGTCGCCCAGTAACGAAAGGATATCTTTGGTCTGACACCCGCCTTTTCTCTCTACCTGTGGCTTTACGGATGCTGTCGTTTGGATATCTATTGTTCGGCTTTTGCATGTATACTACGTAGAGTAGCTCCTGATCACGTGTCATGACGTTTCCCACTGCTTCATGAGTTTCACTTGACTTGCTGGCATGTCTGAAGGTAACACAAAACTGAACCCAGTTCAGATCACGGAGGGTAAGCTTGCTCTGGATCGCATTCTTTGCACTGAGGAGACGCATCTCTTTTACCCCACAGATGAAGCTGCTCTCTACGACCGCCAGATACGGCTATGGGGTCTTGAAGCGCAACAACGGTGAAATCATTGCATGTCCGCATTCTGGTCTGGAGATTGACCGTCTGTCTCCCAGTATGCGAAACGCGACTATTCTCGTCATCCGGTTACGAGGCACCGCAACTGAGGCTATCAAGAACATTGTTCTCGCCGGAGTTGGAAAGCTTATCATCCTGGATACGGACAATGTCTGTCAAGAGGACCTGGGGGCAGGTTTCTTCTTCCGCGACAATGACGTGGGGAAAAAGGTATCCCGACCTTGGCTCGGTCAGAGAATCAGATCCGTTGACTTATGTCATTATGATTTATCAGAAAGTGGATGCTACAAAGCCCCGGATCGAGAGTTTGAATCCTCTCGTTGCTATCCAGGCAATCAGTGACGATGTACTACACGAACCAGAGTCACTTGATGCACTGGTCTCGGACGTCGACCTTGTTTGCGTGACCGATGGGGACCGTGAAGAGCTGGTAAGACCCATCGTCTGTTGGTTTGTTTCTCTTGGATTGCTGACTGGCTATGTCCAAGATTCGTATAAACGAGGTTTGCAGGCGTTTTGGAAAACTGTTTTACGCCGGGGGAACCTTTGGTTTGACGGGCTACGTTTTCTGTGACTTGCTCAAACACGAGTATATCACCCCGTGAGTATAATCTTTTCACTACATCTGTCCCTTATCGACCAAAACAGTGATCGTTCTGCTCCGAGCGACGCGCCTCGCAGTCTAAAAGCCAGCGTAGTATACTCACCATTGCACATGGCTCTGCGCCACCGCTGGTCTACTTTGACAAGAAAGCAAGCAAAGGAACTTAATCCGGCAGTCTCACATGCTGTGCTTGGTATGTTGAGTTACACGTCGTTCTTCACTCTTGACATATAATGAACGAATGATGAAGCCATCTGGGAGTACCAGCACCTTCACGCCGGGAAGCTTCCGGAGAACCTGGAGGAAGCACCGCAGCTTTTGTCGATAGCTAATTCGTTGTTGGAGGGATCTGATGTGAACAAACAAGCGCTTGATACCATGCCACGGGAGCTGATAGAGTGGGTGCCAGTGGCATGCTAGTCAGGGCCTCGTGATACTGACACAGTCGTTGTAGGAGGTTGTCCACGACGGCATCCCACGAATTTTCCCCGGTATGTGCTGTAGTTGGCGGTATGCTAGGACAAGATATTCTGAAAGCACTGGCTGCACGGGAAGCCCCAATAACCAACTTCTTTGTGTTTGATGGAACGAGCGGTAGTGGGACTGTCTGTCGGATGAACATGTAGGGGGTTTCATTGTACAATGAATATCTGGCTTTTGGTAGGATGTTTAGTGCGTGAGATCCTGAGACTCGTGTGTCAGTCCAGGTTTGGCTAGTCACGTTTAGTGCGCGAGTACTAGCGCTGGTCGTTTTCCGTGGTCCTCCCTTCAACGTCCATGCAGCGTAAACCCCCTCAGAGCGCTCAGGAATACTACGCGGTCCCACAGAGCCCGGCCCAGCCAGCAAACATGCAACGCTCGCAGTCTGCCTCTCGGCAGCCCGCCAGGTCAACCTCCCTCAACAGTCAGTTCCAGTCAGGCAGAGGTGCGATTGCCCAGGGTGTTGCTACTGGCGCGATTGGTAGCAGCTATGGCCCATATTCCGTGCGTCTCGTTCCGTTCCCTTTTCTGATCCTGTTTTAACCCTTCGCTCCCCAGTACAACCCCTCGACGGCCCGTGACAATGCTTTTCAGAGCTCCCGCTTCAGTGCTGCACCCTCAGAGGTCTCTTCAATGACTGGCGGAGAGAAAATGCCAAGTGCGCTGACCGCAAATTCCTCTTCGGTCCCCCCTTATATGTGGGATACGAAGGATCCCGATCTAGACGACGCCCTCCACAACCCTGATCCCGTGCAGGATGCAGCTCTCGACAGCTCTTTTACTTTCCTTTCCGCCAGAGGATGGGCAAACGCTTCCGTGCTCTTCATCCTCGTGGTTGGCTTGATCACTCTCTTTGCTGGCTATCCCATCATCCATTACTTTACGTCAGCCGCAAGCAAATCGTCTGGGTACAACCTTGGTGGTATCAACTACACCGGACAAGTACCTAGTCTCCCTGGCTTGCCACGACTCATCGATCCAGAAACCCCCTCCTCTGCACTATATCGAACTGGAAGTGATGGTTACAATTACGAACTCGTGTTTAGCGACGAATTCAACACAGATGGTCGAACTTTCTGGCCTGGCGATGATCCGTTTTGGGAGGCAGTCAATTTGCACTACTGGTTAGTCTTGTCGACCAGCAAGTGTCGAGCTTCTTTGATTCTCACATCACTATACGTTCAGGCCTACGGGTGACTTGGAGTGGTACGCTCCACAGGTATGCTTACACCTGACTTTTTCATCACAATGACCTTTAGCCGTTCTTTAGGCGGTGACAACACAAAATGGAAAGCTCGTAATTACAATTACGGAACAACCCATCAATAATTTGAACTTCATGAGTGGTTTGTAATGCGACTTGTTCAAGTGTTGTGCATTACTTACTCTCGTCAAGGTATGATAACATCGTGGAACAAGCTGTGTTTTACCACTGGGTATCTCGAAGTTAGTCTCAGTCTTCCAGGATCGTCACAATCTCCGGGATTCTGGCCTGGTGAGTGCTTCATTTATTGAAGAAGTTTTCTGGCACTTATGAGGCACAGGTGCATGGACTATGGGAAATTTGGTACGCTCCCCTAGGTTGGTTGATTGTTAAGTCTTACCATCTGTTAGGGACGCCCTGGCTATGGTGGAACAACTGAGGGTGCGCCGTTTTCTATGCTATTTTTTTTATCGCTTCAGATCGCTTATCCCTGACCACAGGCACATGGCCATATAGTTATGACTCGTGCGACTTGGGAACGCTTCCCAACCAAACTTATGACGGTACTCCGGCAGCGGCCGCTACGGGTGGTTATGGCGGTGGTCCGCTCAGTTACCAGCCTGGCCAGCGGCTTTCTGCATGTACATGCCCCGGTCAGGACCACCCCGGCCCAAAGACGAGCACCGGATTTGTTGGCCGTGGTGTGCCTGAAATCGATATCTTGGAAGCCCAAATAAATCTTGCTACGATTCCATTTAGAGGTCAAGTTTCTCAAAGTTTCCAGGTTGCCCCGTATAACTACGAATACCAATTCAACAACGCCTCCCCGGCGACCACCATCAACGATTCGGCGATCACTGTCCTTAACTCGTACACAGGCGCGGTATACCAACAAGCTCTGTCCGCGCTGTCTTATGTTGATAGTCAAAATTATAACGGCCAAAGTTATGCGACGTACGGGTTTGAATATTGGTCAAACCCCGACAATCGGCCCACTGGATATATCACTTGGTACAGCGAAAGCGCACAGACGTGGAAAATAACATCA
The DNA here is from genome assembly GCA_038094475.1 of Phylloporus aff. rhodophaeus. Classification (NCBI taxonomy): domain Eukaryota; kingdom Fungi; phylum Basidiomycota; class Agaricomycetes; order Boletales; family Boletaceae; genus Phylloporus; species Phylloporus aff. rhodophaeus. Next base: position 284,178 of record JBBPUD010000001.1, on the reverse strand, counting down.
GCCGCGGTTGGTCCAGATTCAATCTCCGAGGTCAGCTCGAGATTGATCCCTGAAGAACCAATGGTGAGTTCTCAATGTCATAATGCGGTATTAGGCTCATCCTTGGTAGTTCATTATCTTGAACCTGGGCATTTCTCGTGAGGAGGCCTCTAATGCCAGTACCATTGAGTTATTGATTACCCCATTAGCATCCTTCCAGGGTCCGGATTACGCAGCCCTTCGATTCCCAAGCGCGATGTATGTTGACTACGTCCGCCTATATCAACGGGAGGGGTTGAAAAACGCGTTGACGTGTGACCCTCCCGGTCGTCCGACTGCAGACTATATCAACGCGTATGTGATGGTTGGTTTCACCTTAACCCTGCCATCTGACTGGGTTTACAGGCATCTGAACGCTTACAGTAATCCGAATATAACGACCTGGGCACAAGCCGGATGGCAGTTCCCGTTGAATAGGATGACCAATACGTGCCCTTGATCTGTTTCAACTGCTGTTTCATTTCGTTGGCTCTGATGCCTATACCACCATACCGCGATACATTTCTTCGTATTATAACACACATCTTATTATGATTTATCGACCGGACTCTTTCTCGCACCTGCCCCAGAAATGTACATACTAGACATTGAGACTGTCGTCTGCTGATCTTGCCTTTTGGTTCGGATTCCAGTCGATCACGTTCATACCGTAGGGCGAGATAGCCAGATGTCTGGCAGTGGGACAAGGAAGATGTCAGGATTTGGGATAGCTAGTAGCGACCACGCGCACATGCGAGGATTTGCTTTGATAGATGTGCAGTCTTGTAGAGTGGTCCGATATACGATCTTTCCAACCCTTGATTACTGGCAGTGTCGGAATTGTGTATAGGAACAACACGTCCCAACTTCCGGATCTGTGGGCAGACATCGTTGATGGCAAGAGACTGGCAGAGCAGCGAAGCGGGCCTTTGGTAAACCCTACACAGGTGCCATTAACCGCAGTATAACCTGGCAAATTAGTGTCACAGGGTCGTGAACGAACAGATCATGCATGCATTACCTCGAGAACGTCGGTGCCACCATCAAAAGAAAGAGTATGGACCGTCGTCTAATTGATCGTGTCCCGACTGGAGTTGAGGGGACGCACCTGTAGTCTCCAGTCTAAATCGCTTTCTGGCATCCCAATAATCGAAAATCATGGCTTGATGTTTAGAGTAGGTTGGTTTGTCACCAGATTTAAGGCTATTCCTTGCGCTCGCCGTTGGCAAGTCGTCCGAGTCATTGGCAGGATGTCGATCAATCTCAACCTGGAGCGGGTTGAACGACTAGTGACGCACCTGGAACCGTTTCAGAGACCAACCATCCACGTTGCGGGGACGAATGGAAAGGGAAGCGTGACGAGCATCGTCGCCTCCATCCTCCATGCCTCTGGCCTTTCTGTTGGTAGATTCAACAGCCCACACCTTGTCTCCGTCCACGACAGCATCCTCATCAATGGCCAGCCCGTTCTGCAACCTGTGTACGACCATGCACGCAGTCTTGTCGTCGCCGCAGACCAGCGACTCAATACCGCTGCTACTCCCTTTGAACTGTTGACCCTCACTGCACTTCAGATATTCGAAGCCGCCAAGCTCGATGTTGTGGTGGTCGAGGTCGGGATGGGCGGTCGACACGACGCAACCAATGTCATTCCAGACGATTGCATTCTGGTCTCTGCTCTCACATCAGTTGATCTAGACCACCAGAAATTTCTCGGGGATACAGTCGAGTCCATTGCTGTGCACAAAGCTGGGATCGCAAGACCTGGGAAGCCCTTTGTTCTTGGTGCACAAAAATACCCCACCGTAGAGGCCTCTGCCAGACGCGTTGTTGAGGAGATAAGTGGCCTGTTCATCGTCAGCACCCCAGTCCACCCACAACATTCGGACGAGGGATATCATTTCTCTCCCTCAGAGCGACCCTTTGACCCTCCTCCAGGGCAACTCATCGAGTTTTATTGCGTCCCATTTACCTCGCCAGTTCACGCCAGGTTTCCGCTTCATGGGGCTCACCAGCTTGACAACCTGTCACTTTCCTTGACTATCGTCACTACCTTGATAACCGCTCAAACGACTTGTGATATCCTATCTCGCAGGATCACTGTTGAAACAATTCGTACAGGGATCGAGGCTGTCTCTTGGCCTGGGCGGCTTACCTTCCACACATTACCACGACCCGTGACGGCAGGCTCAGCTCTTGAACCATCAGTTGTTTTAGTGGATGGCGCTCACAATGCTGCTTCCGCAGAAATGCTTGCTTCTTATGTTTCCGAACTCGTCGCTCGTCTCAAGCCAGGGTCAACACTACATATAGCGTACATCATCGCACTCTCTCACTCACCTCCAAAAACACCCCTTGACACGTTGTCCCGAATCTTTTTTCGGCACCGCTCTGAGGGCCCTAAAACGAAAGTAAGGGTTGCGGCCTTGCGATTTACACCCCCAGCGGATATGCCGTGGGTGACCTGTGTCTCGCCGCTGGAAGTACGAGACACCATCCAGCGATTAACTCTTCTCGGGGATGAGGACATGTGGGTTGCACCAGATGGTCTTTCCGTGGGCTGTCAGTTGCAGAGTGCGTTTGAGTGGACGGAGGCCAGACGAGCTGCATACGCGGAAGAGAATCTGGTAATCCTCACAGGGAGTCTGTATTTGGTTGCAGACTTTTATCGCTTGCTCAAGTCGCTGGAGAGTAGCTTAGATTAGGATTGAGTTTGTAGTTGTATTAGGTACTTGTTTTGGCAAATCAACTTGTGTGTGTCCAACGTTCGTGCACAAGTTCTACCGCACACCAAACAAGGGGCTCTCTGGTTTGATCAAGACCATCCTCCAGCGCTCTCGATGACAGGGCTCGGCCCTAACAGACCCAAGTACTCGACATTCCATGAGTCCATTAGCGGGCCAATCAACCACAGGGACGCCTCAAGCGGCTCGTGAGTGTCCCGTAATGTCCATCTCATCCGTCCTCTCATCCCCCCCCAGAGGTCCCTGGAAGAAACAGCCAACCCCAATATCAGCGCCAACGAACAGAGAAGTAAGAAGCAGTCTTTGCTTCATCTACGTCTTACTCATGCTTGCCAGCGACCTCCGCGTCCTCACGATGATCGGTACCCCTTTGGTTCAGACTCTTTCGACATCAGCTCTCGCGGTCCGGGAAATCATAACGTCAGACAGACCATCCTGTCAAAGCCGCTAGGCCGAACAAAAGACGATGTGAGGAACGTCCTTCATTCGTGCACACCATCTCATTCCTGCCTACCAGCGTCGTCCTCATGATAACCCCTTTGACTTTGGCACAAACACGCTCGGCTCTAAACTTCCCCGCCCAGGAAACCCTAACTTTACACAGACCGTCCTCTACACTGCCGACAGTCATGCACGAAAGCGCTTCAAGCTTGATCATGACAACTTCACAAGTCCCACATCAAATGGAGTGTCCGCACCATCCGCTAGAAAACCTACTTCTCGCAGCAGCGTTTCCGGACCTGACGTTCAAGCATTCGAGCCGCATTGCCGAGTCAACAGTCGCCGCGGACCTCCAAACGATGCAGAGATTATCGATCTCGGAAATAGTTCTGACGACATTGGAGAACGCGTTCCTCGCGCTGTGGAGTCGTCTTCGGATCCAATCTTACTGCACGCCTTCGAAACGCATCCGACAGAATTCAGCCTGCCTCCAACGAATAAAGGAAAGGGACGTGCGAAAGAACCTGAGCTTGTCGTGGAGGGTTCAGAAGGTTCGGAAGACATCGAGGAATTTACGCCCCCTGCACGTAAAAATAAGCCGTCTGCCTCTAAGATATCACCAAGGATACCGAAGGATATCGTGCAGGACCGTAAAAAATTCTATGAGAATCCATCATCGGCACCTGCAGCTATACGGGAACCCGTCGAGAAGACGGCTCGGGTTGACTTGATAATGGGAAAGGTGATTTCAGGTAGATCGGTGGTTTCTCAGATGAAAGGGAAAAACGGGGTAAGGGCAACGCCGTCTAAAGGACATTCAGATCTCACGTTGTTTCTTCTAGAGTGTGCATGGAAATCAAAGAGGCACAAATGTCGATCATATTGGAACTTCTTCGTCTGAATTCGTAAACTCGAAACGCGAGAGAGAAAGAAATCAGATTCTGCCACTGGACGCCTGCTGTATAGGCCACCACCTTTTTCGACATTCCAGTATTACACCCCTCAAGTTAGTATACGAGCCTGCCCGGGAGAAGGTCAAGGTAATATTGGGCCAATCACCTTCGGAAAAGATCGAGTTCAGGCTCGATAGAGATGTCTGTTCGGCCACTGTAACACATTTCGTTATTCTCCCCCTCGCTTACTCAATGATACTCTTTCGCTAGGTCGTGAACGACTCTGAGCAACCGTTGAAAGGAAACGTTGTGATCAAGTTCATCACAGTGCAAGGACAAGAATGGAAGTCAGTTGAGCGCAAGTACAAGGGTTTCAAGGCAGGTATGTAGGCGCCGTTGCACAAGACTTGTCCCTTGTTCATTTTCTCTCTGTATTGCAGGGGGGGATCGCGGTAAAGAAGCACTGACGTTCCTCTTCTCAACCATGAAGGATGAAGGGTTCACTCCCACGGGCTACCAGATGCTTGTCACCGGGATCAAGAAGGCAATCAAACCTATCGAGAACATTGTGTCAGAAATATTTCTTGTCTCGTATTGAAGATATAATCATGGATTTTCTTAGGCCATCTGGAGGCACGGGCGTCTGGGAGCTTGCGTGTCAACCTGCTGAGATGTTTGAGCAGATAGAGTCCAGACAGAAGCAAGACCGCAACCCAAGCGCTACAAATGAGCCGTCGGCAGCGGCACGGTCTTTGACACCCAGTTCATCGACCTCCGTTAAGACGCAAGCGTCTCGTCCTGAGTTGTAAGAAAATTTAATTTGTATCGGATATTTCTTGACATCTTATTTTCAGCAAACTTCAAAACGGTGATCTGCGGTCATTTGTTCCCAAGCGTCGCTCTGCGAGACAGTCCGTACCCCAGTTCTCGAAGATTTTATCCTCTCCCCCACCACCGCCTCAGTTAGAACCAGATGAGATGTAAGCTCTACCCCTATGAAAATATTCTTTCAAAGGTCACATCTACCCAGTATCCTGATGTATCCTCCGAGTGGTACTGGTGGGCTCAGCATCATGCAAAGTGATCTCCGAAGGCTAGAGCCGGAAGAATACCTCAATGATACTCTTATTGAGTTTGGCCTCAAGTATGTTCCCTCTCAATGAATGTTATGTACCCTGACATTTCAGACTTTGGCTCAATGACCTCCGTGAGAAGGACCCAGCGCTCGCGGACCAAATTCACGTTTTTAGCTCCTTCTTTTATAAGAAACTTAATAACAAAAAGAGGTTTGTTGAAGCTTTGCATGTAGTTGTCATCCTGACCTTCTTCGTAGCCCAGAGGATGGATATAAAAGTGTGCGCAAGTGGACCTCCAAGATTGACTTGTTCAAGAAGAAATATATCATTGTTCCTATCAACGAGAAGTACTCTTGTCTCGTCGATTTGTATGCTCGCGCTCATCGTGACTTGTAGTATCCACTGGTATCTTGCTGTCATATATGAGCCTGGACATACCCTAGAACCGCCGTTTCCACCTTGCCACACCAGGGGACGATTGACGCGGAAACGAAAGCAAACACAGGAACCTGGAGCCGATACAGAGGTTACAGTTTCAGAGCCTGTCCCCAGAGAGGTGTCATCTAAGCGGTTGCGCTTCTTCCTGGGGCCCGAAGGGGAGCAAGATACCGATATATCTTCTATGGACGCTACACGTGGCACGACGCCCAGCTCAACCAGAGATGAAGAGACGGTCATCGACAAACCCCACTCCCTCCACACTGGCTCGGAGTCGGTTTCTGCTACCTCCTCCGAAGTTCAAATTCGGGATTCATCTCCAATCCATTTACTATATCCGCCTTCAGAGGGCATGGACGTCGACGTGGATATGTCTACCACCGATGCCGCCCCAGACGCGACACATGAGATTGCTGGAGCATCTGACTCTTCTAGAGCAAAGCCATTGTCAAGTATACCGGCTTGTCGATTTTATGCGGCCGTTCCCGGACCAGGGGAAGCGCAGTCGGCTGTAACCGTTGACTGGGAAGACAGTGGTGAGGATCAAGAGCAAGAGGCGGAAGTAGACAACATGCTGGCCGTAACGCGATCAGCATCTGGGGATTGTCTTGCCCAGTCTGTCCTTTTTCTGGCATATCAAAACGCCAGTGGCTGACGGCATCGTCTTGCCAGGACCCACATCTTCACCTTCGATTCGCTTGGCAGTCGACATCCTCAAGCTATCAAAGTTCTTAAACAATATCTTGCGTGGGAGGCAAAGGATAAGCGTAACTTTGACGAAGTGCGCGATGCAGTTGGCAGGCAAGTTCAGGTACGCTGCCATCCACTCCCATGTAAGTGGGTGACAGCTCACCTGTGAGGAGGTTCCTGTTCAACCAAATACTTGGGATTGCGGAATATACCTACTTCACTTTGTGAAGGTTCTTATGAGTGCCCCGCTAGAACTCGTGGGACAAATTCTCTCTGTATGTGATGTCTACGCTAACAATGCCAGGCGACTTGACAAATTCTATTGACAGTTAAGAGGCACCATGCCAAGCTCTGAACGGAGAAAGATGTGGCAGGACCACGAAATTCCGCAATCTCGGGATTATTTAAAATCCCGTATGATCAAGCTCTCGGAGGAGTGGAAGGCCGAAAAGACGTTCCGTGAAGAGGGGAGTAAGCGACAGAACGGGGATGCGATGGAGGTGGAAGTGTTGAGCTCTGAAGGTGAAGTAGACATCGTGGAGGACATCCCAAGTGTCAAAACGGCTCCACGTCCTAGACAGAAAAGACCCGCCACAAGGCTCCGTGGATAACGCATAATGTCGGTCCCTAGTTTTTATTTGCCTTTTCGTTATGCTCGTTTGTTGATTGCACTCACATAGTCGATGACCACACGTTAGGATCAGTACCATACAAACGCTCTAGCTATCAGTGTATATCGTATTAATGTTGTCTGCGACTCGAGGACTGTTCGATTCCGACTCAAACCTTTGTCATGGGGCGACCGGTTATTGCAAGGGGAAACGAAAGCAATGTAATGTAACATGGTGGATGACGGTGAAAGAATCCATATTCAAACCGGGGTCGGTTTCGTATCATAGACTATGAGCTGAACGACGATAATCCGAGGCACCAGAGTCCAAAGGGCCACTATTAGTATGGAGACAAGGGTCTGGACTCAAAAGTTATGGACGAGGTTATCAACCAAACTGGAGCCAAGCAAATATTGAATAAATACAAATCCACCCGACATGATCATTAAACGAGAGGACAGGACACCTGTCTGGATAGACATCGTCCTTGAAAAAGTCGGAGGTCAAACTAGACCCGAAGCACCCTGAAGACGCGGCACTACATGCCACGATAGGGATTGAGGAACGGAGGCGACGTATCTTCAGTAATAATGGAGATACTAGAAATTTCGGTGCCAGCGCTTCTTGCTGTGGCTTGGAATGTCCGCTTGTTCGTGCGGCATACGAATAGACGGAAATGATGCTGGTGTGGGGTATGGACTACGGCGTGCCACTGTAAAGGTTGGCGTGACAAGAGGAGACGAAGATGAATGGCTGGCTGCCGTCGGAGAGCTGGGGCCAGCCTTTTCACTCGCACCTCCACCAACGGCTGTGGGCTGCTGGTTAGGTGGTGTAGTATGAGAGATATGATACCAAAGCCCAACTCCGATACCAGTGCACTAGAGAAAAGGTTCAAGATCTAGCGAGTGTTCGATTGATTGAGTACCCACGACTAGTAGGAGCATTCCGATTATCCAAACCCAACGCGATAAGCGACTGGTTCCACTCTGAGTCTTGGTCAACCAAGAACTAAGGCGGGTAAATTAGCAATGTTAATTATGCGACAACAAGACGCTTACCTGGGTTTCTTTTCTTCCTTGGCAATCATACTAAACCTCCTCCAGAAATCATCCCCACGTTCCCCACGTTTCGGCAGTAAATTATCCTCGGAGTTTCCACGCATGATGGCCTCTGAAAATTTAACATCCGACATGGCGGGGGATCTGGAAGGGCGAGCGAAGACAGGGGTAATGGGGGTTATTGGTGGTTGAAGGGGGTGGGGTGTACTCGGCACAGATGGCCTATGAACAGCTGTTTGATAAATAGGCGGAGGCATACGAGGAAGGCCCATGTCCGGGCGGGTGATGCGAAGCGCTTGAGGGACCTGCCCCATCTGCAATGGTTCCTTTGACTTGCCTGGGGGAGAGGTTGATGGCACGAAACTTGAGACATTAAGGTTGGCAACGGGAGCAGGATAACCAGGTCGAGGAGCCGCTAATGGAACTGCGTAGGCGGGTTGGGACACACCACCCGGCGAAAGAGCAGGTAGGGTATTTCCTCTATCATACCTAAGGGTGGACGTCACCTAATGAGGCCGAATGAGTCACGGTTTGATCGACATACATGTTATAGGCTGCTGTTCGAAACCGGCTCTGCTGGTCTTCGAACTCTGGTAGGGTATCAAGATTGAAAATGGTCGTATGGTATCTGACAAGGAATCAAGGATAGACTGATATCAAGGGAGTGGAAGCCCGTCAAACGCAAGTTTTCCGGGGCAGCGAGAGTCGAGTTTGGCCCGAAAGACGGCTCGGGAGAAGAAGAAATGGGAAACAACAAGTTTGAACTGGAGCTGGTTACCGCCAATCGTGTGACATGGCAATCGAGAAGCAACGTCGGCTAACGCCTACTACTTCCCATGATGCGACACCACATGACAACTCGTTACGTTCGGTACTCCCCCATTGTGCTGGACTACAGCTTGGGACCATAATACTCGTTTGGTAGGCTAATGCTAGTACCTGGTGAACCTTGCTTCATATGAAGCACGTGATCTGGATTTATTTGGCTCTATTGGTGCTCTGACGCGTCGCGTCGCGTGTGTCTCTTGGCTCTTACCGCCATGGCAAAACGAAAGAATACGGTCGACAGTGATGACGATGTCGCCACGTCATCCCAGGCATCCAAGCGTGCGCGAACTGAGGACAGTGATGACCTCGATGAGGATCACGCCTCATCCCCACGACATGCAAAGAAGCCGGTTATCAATCGCAAAGGGAAGGCAAAGGCCGAGGGACATGTCACTGACGAGGACGAAGAGGAAGATTTCCACCATGGTGAACAGCCGGATGAAGAGGAAGAAAAGAAGTTCGAGGAGGACCACGGTGAGGCCATTCGCCATAAGCTTGAGCAACGTCGCAACACCATTGGTGTATGTGGTTTCACATCTGTGACCAACGCATCTGATGTCATCTTCTGTAGAGTATTGCAGAGCATGGTATCATAGAATCTGTCGAGATGAAGCAGTTCATGTGTCATCCTCACTTGACCTTCACGTTTGGTCCCCAGGTCAATTTCATCATTGGTAAGCCACTGATTTATCCGGTTGCATAACAATTGGCACTGATGTACACTGTAAGGACACAATGGAAGTAAGTTATATGCTGCCTTTTGGACTTGGTTACTGAACTCGCTCCTATTAGGTGGGAAGAGTGCCGTTTTGTCTGCCATCACGATTGCACTCGGCGGTAAATCAACTTCTACTGGGCGTGGTAGTGGACTAAAGTCGTTTGTTCGCGAGGGTCAACAGTAAGTTTCACCTCGCGTCCATTACCGCATTGCACACTTTTTGCACAGCAAGGCAGAAGTTACTATTTCGTTGAAGAATCAGGGTGAAGAATCTTACAAGCCCAAAGAGTACGGGAGAAGCATAGTCATTCGGCGTACTTTCACGCGAGACGGATCTTCTTCGTGGAAAATAATGAGCAAGGATGGTGCTGTCATCTCTACCAAGAGAGATGAACTAGCTGCTATCTGTGACCACATGAACATTCAGGTTGATAATCCTATGAATGTCCTCACTCAAGGCAAGATTTCGGCGATCAGGAGGTGACTCGCTATTGAATAGTGTTTTCAGATGCTGCACGGCAGTTCTTGAATGCTTCTCATCCTTCTGATAAATATAAGGTTCGTGTTGTCACATGATGGGCATTATTTAAATATCGTCCACCAGTTTTTCCTTCGGGGGACGCAACTGAGCCAGCTTAGCGAGGAGTACGACACTTGCCTAGACAACATTAACCAAACTAGGAAGTTACTTCATCAGAAGAAGCACGTCATTCCTGACCTCCTTGGAACACTCAAGGAAGCCACATCGCGCTTCGAAGAGGCGTCTAAAGCCCGCGAACAGCGAGTCAAAGCTGATGAACTCAAGAAAGAACTTGCATGGGCTCACGTGGCTGCAAAACAAGCGGCAAGCCTTGTTTTGTTTAATGCCGTATTGACGTTAATAACTATCACTTAGGAAATGGAGGAAAAGATTGAGGAGCTGGCAAAAGCCGAACGACGTCGGACGCGAGTTGAGGCCGAACTTCAAACGGCAGAGGCATGTTCGCTGTTCCTGGTCACGTTAGCGGGCTGAAGAACTCTTTGTTAGTCCCAGTTCCGACTTGCTTCCCAGGAAGTCGAGCGATACGAAAAAGAATATTCTGAACTGGGGAATATCGACCATCTCAATGAAAAGCGCGATGAGCTTTCGGAGAAAATGCGAGCCAATAGGGTCCAGCTTACCGATTTCAAAGTGAGTGTCAGGTATTTGAGTAAGGGGCTTTCGCTAAGAGATGATTTTAGAACGACCAGAGTGCGATGAATGCGAGCCTGACGGCCCTGAACAAGTCAATCAAGGAGTATGATGAGAAAATTGTGGAGGAGACTCGCCGCCTGGAAGCTCACACACAGGCGAAGCGTGATGAAATCAACCGTCGTCTCGATGCTGCGAAAGAAGCCGTTGCCGAAGCTGATCGTCGAAGCAAAGAAGTTATCGAACAGAAACGCAATGAACTCCTCAGGAAGGATGAGATCAGGTCCAAAGGCCAAGCTTCCGATGACGAGAAACGGCAGCTCCAAGAGCGAATCACTGAATGCCAGACGATGATCAACAAATGCAAGGAGCAGGAGAAGAACAGCTTGGCTCCTTATGGCCGTGATATCAAAGGTGTATTACAGACTATCAGCAGGTTGCAATGGCATGGAGACACCCCCATCGGTCCACTCGGCTTGTATGTGAAACTCAAGGATGAGAGGTGGGCACAGCTGTTGAGGGCACAGTTGGGAAACCTGATGACGTCTTTTGCTTGTACGGATGCGAGGGACCGACCGCAAATGAAGAGAATCCTTGACCAATCAAACAAGTATTCGTGTTTGGTCGTTCTCCTTTTGTTGTTGATGCTTACTTATTTGCTAGTTCTCATGCCAACATCATCATCTCGGAGAAGGACTTATTCGACTACACGGCTGGTGAGCCGCGCTCGGATGTCCTCACTGTTTTGCGTGCATTAGATGTGGGTTGTTTACCGGGACAAGGCTAATGACCATGGTGACATTTAGCTGTGACAGGTTTCCGACCCATACGTTCTTCGAGTCCTGATCAACTCGGCAAATATTGAAAGGACGGTGCTTGCTGCAGACCGTAAAGTTGGCGACGATACGCTTAAAAGCCTTGGCGGAGGTGGCGTTGCGTGGACGGCTGATCATATGCGGGTGACTAGATATTCGTACGTCCCTCTCGGTCCCTCTGTCCTATCCGCGGTTCACCACTATGGATTAGAGAGGGAGGTGGCTCGTCCATCAATCTTCCGAGGGTAAATGCAAATGATCCACGGCGCATGCTGTTCACAACGAGCGATCTGGCTACACGCCGGTAAGTATATATGCTCACAAATCCATGACTTTCTTTTTTACGTTACTTGGTAGAGACTGGGAGAAAAAATTGCAAGCTGCTGAATCGGAATACAAAGCTACCCAATCGCGGATCAATCAGTATCGTCAAGCCTTCGATAAGGTGTCCAAGGAAATCGATAATCTTTCCGTAAGTCGTTCAGTGTGCTGTTATGACAACGCAGTGACCCTGTTTTTAGGGTTTAGAACGACAAGCTCATGAGAGTTTGCGAAGAGCAAAGGCATCACACGCTCAGCTCCAAGAGGAGGCCAATGAAGAGATGCCAGCTGGCATCTCGGGGTTGGAGAACGCAAAACAAGTATACATCCAGTTCGTATGCCTGCTTATTCACGTTGACTCCCGGTCCTTACAGGAAGCTGAGAATGACAAAGCTGTGTTATTGGAGCAATTCACCGACCTTGCACAGCGGAAAGCTGTTGTTGATGGGCAACAGACCATTCTTCTGACCGAATATAATAGTGTCAAGGAGCAGGCCGATAACTTTGAACAGCTCCGTGGTGGAGTTAGGGTTAGTATCCATCAGCATCCACCGCTCGATCCGGTTGAGATCAGTTTTCGTACAGGCAAAAATCGAAGCGGCTGTGGGGACTCGACTAGAAGCGCAAAAGAATCAGGGCTTTTATCGCACGAAGCTCGACGCCGAAAAACAAAAGGTTGCGGACACTGGTGCTATAGCAAAAACACTCGAAGATGAATTTTCGAGCTGGTCAGAACATGCAGAGGCATATTGCACAAGGGTTGAGAATCCCCGAAAGGTAGCCGAGGTACAGCGTCAGCTCGATTCGGTTCAAACGGCTTTGAAGGAGCGAGAGCGCCGGTATGTGTCAAATTTACAGTGGTGACTGCTGTTGACTCTTGAAAGGCATGGTGCGAGTATTGAGCGGATGACCATCGAAGTAAACAAGGCGAAGGCTAATTTGGACAACGCCGAACGTGATATCCGTAGCCTTTCTGCTCTCAACAACGTAAAGCCCATGTCTACCTTGTACTTGGAAGGCGCACGCTCACACCCTGCCTAGGCATTGAAGAACTCGCTGGTAACTCGCCTGGATAGGTGGCACGAATTCCGGCGTCATATCGCCCTTCGCTGCAAGCTGGTTTTCCAGTATCACCTCTCCGAGCGGGGCTACTATGGCAAAGTATTATTCGACCACGTTAATCAGACATTGCAGCTCAAGGTTCAAACTGACGACCAAACGCTGACTCAAGGGAGAGATAAAGATCCTCGCTCCCTTAGTGGTGGCGAAAAATCGTTCTCAACTATCTGCCTACTTTTATCGTTGTGGGACTCTATTGGTTGTCCATTGCGATGTCTTGGTGATCGATAATCCCTCGCTCTTCCACGTCGTCATCTAACAAAATCACAGATGAATTCGATGTCTTCATGGATGCTGTCAACCGCCGTATCAGTATGCGTATGATAGTATGTCGATTATTGAGCTGTTTCCTGCTATTGTCTAACTAGAAGGGTAGATTGACACTGCGAACGCGTCCGACAAGAAACAGTACATCCTGATCACTCCTCAAGATATGGGTAATGTTCAGGTTGGAAATACGGTTCGGGTGCACAGGATGAGTGACCCAGAACGCGGACAAGGCACCTTGGCGTTCAATTGAACTACAGCATGGCCCAGCCCACCGATCCCTATCTTATTCACGTGTGGTTATTTTACGATCTGCCTGGTTGCTATCAGGCTAAATAACATGAGTTGGCACCCAATGCAGCGGAACTCCTAGGACTCCTCTCGAAATTCGGTCTTGCCTGCCACCCAACGTCTCTCGCTAGCCGTTGCCCCTATCGACACTCTCGCGCACCCTCGCCGAATTGTTCTATGCCGCCTTCCTGACGCTTGCGCCAGGGTTGCCCGCCGTGTCTAAGCTCCCCGCTGGGCATGCCTTGCATAGGGGCCTTTAGGCCTCTGTACATGTCTGGGTCATTGAGTCGGTGCCATTCTCTGTAGAGGCATCCGGGTCGACCACAGCGTCAAGTCACTGCAAGTCAAGTTTAAATTCCCCCTGAGTGCGATGAAGTCATATCACGTAAACAGTAAACGCATTAGCTTTGATGGTACGACTTGGAAATCTACACGAACTTGCAATGAATGTCTACTGGGACCTCAATCAACAAGTTTCTTGCCCTCATCCCTGAATCGCTTGAGCTCTTTCTGCCAGGGCTCCCAGACTTCGCCATACTTTTTGAGAAGCCTGGCAAGCTCTTCCCTCTGCTCTTTCTGCATCGTACATTTATTAGTTGAATACCTTCTCTTGTGCAGAGGCTCGTGACTGACCAGATTCCATGGCTCCTCGCCACCGTAAACGTCCGTGAATAGATCACGAAGGTCACTCTGCTTGATTGTCTCTGCACGCTTCAGTGTGGTGATGATATCATTCTTGAGCCTGGCCTTGAGCTCTTCCTCTTCCTGCTCATTCCACCAGCCTCTTGATTCCATAAACAGCCGGAAACGTGTGATCGGGTTGTCGATTTTCTTCCAATTCTCGACTTCTTGCCGACCACGATAGGCAAATGAGTCGTCCGACGTCGAGTGGTGGCCGATGCGGTATGTCATGGCTTCGACCAGCACACCGCGACCGCTGTCGAGGCAGCGTCTCCGTGCCTCCTTGACAGCGTTGAATACCGCCAAGATATCGTTACCATCCACCCTGACAGTTTCAACACCATATCCGGGGCCACGCGCGGCTATTCCATCACCGTAAAACTGCTCGTGCGCGGGCGTTGAGATCGCGAAGCCATTGTTACGTGCCAAGAAGAGAGTTGGAGATGGTATCGTTGAAGCAAGGAGCATGCCAGCATGGAAGTCACCTTCCGAAGCGGCACCTTCCCCAAAGAACACGCATGCCACATTCTTGTTGCGCCTTGCTGGATCACGCTTGAGCGCAAATCCTACGCCTGCAGCTTGGGGTATCTGAGTTGCAAGGGGAGACGAGATGGTGTGAAAGTGATGTTCGGGAGAGCCAAAGTGCTGTGAAGAGTTGAGGTAGGAGAAACAGTAGGTGGTAGGAATTGCCTACCATGGGCATTTGTCGACCCTTTCCAGACTTGTCCTCATAATTTCCAAAGCACTGAGCCATTGCGGCATTGATGCCAAAACCTCTCCATAAGAGGACGCCCATTTCACGGTACTGGCCTGTGTTGGTTTATGATAATGATGATTGGAGAATTAGGACCGTCAAGCCGGCTCACCTAGTACTCTGATGTGATGTCAGCATGGTGCAAGACAAAAATGGACACGACACACTCATCGTCGTTCGCCAATGCCGCAGCAGAGCCGATGATAGTGGCTTCTTCGCCATGCTGGGAGCATGTTGGTGGGGGGAACTAGGGGTCAGATATAGGTGAGCTCACCGAAGTCATCTGGCAGAGCTTCATTAGATCCGCTGGACTCGGGAGCGTGTGCGAGTGACGTACATAAAACGAGATCTTGCCTTGACGTTGGACGTTGTTTAGGATGTTATCCATCGTTGGCAACAGCTGCATGTGCTCATACCTAGAGCGAAATTGTCATGGATAAGATCCGTAAAGGCAAGCAACACGCAAACGTACAATTTATGGGCAAACTCTTGTGTGATCTAGACAAGATGATGAGGAGAGCAGACGTTGCGGGAGAGAGAAACCAACGTCTGGTAGCTCTGCGCCTTCAATAGGGATGCCGACGCCATCTAGCACTCTGTAGGTAGGAATCTGACCCGGACCATGGTTGACGGAATTGAAGAACTGGAGCTTCGAGGACACGGGGGAGGATGAAGTGGAAAGTACGCCATGGGCTGGCTGGAATTTGTGGGCAGCGGTCGCGAGGGATCTAACGAGTGGTCTCAACATATCGCGGGTCAAGTTCAAGGCTCGGAACTTGGCCGCTTGGTCGGTAGTTTATTACATCATGATGGTAGCTTGTGTGCCTCCTCCGCAGCCTTTCGTCGACCACCCAACAGCAACGTCACGTAGTCTGCACCACCCAAGACAGGTTCACCGGTCCTCGCCTTGGCCCTGGCGCTGAGA
This sequence comes from Phylloporus aff. rhodophaeus, assembly GCA_038094475.1. Taxonomy (NCBI): domain Eukaryota; kingdom Fungi; phylum Basidiomycota; class Agaricomycetes; order Boletales; family Boletaceae; genus Phylloporus; species Phylloporus aff. rhodophaeus. Next base: position 268,319 of record JBBPUD010000001.1, on the reverse strand, counting down.
CCTGCGCGCTTTTTGGCCGACTGGATGATCATCGGTGGTGGTGTGGGTGGGTGTACGTCTTTTGGTTTCGCCGTCTTTTTCTAGTATGGATGGATCAACCGCGCGCTCTGCTCATGTGGGGACACTCACAACGCGTTTGTATCGTTTTGCGCTGTGGCCCATGTCGACGACAACTATCGGAGTCGGAAGTGACACTGTCCGAGATTGTTCCCACGAATAGTCCCGGTTCGACTTGAAAATGCGCGTTTCCGTTCGCTTCTTCTTTCCCCATCCACCATGTCCCTCCCTCAGCCCGTCCCGCCCTCTTGGAAGGTCCGTATCGCATTTCTTGTTCATGCTACCTGCTCACCCCCACAAAGGACCTCGGAAAGTCCTCCAATGACCTGCTCTCCAAGGACTTTCCCTTCTCTGGCACTTCCCTGGAGGTAAAGACGAAGACGCCCTCCAGAGTCACATTCAAGGTCGCGGGTCTCCGTGACTCCAAGACTCAGGGCATCACCGGTGACCTTGAGGCAAAGTATGTTGACCAAAAGAATGGCCTCGTCTTAACCGAAACCTGGACAACATCAAACGTCCTCAAGTCTCAAATCGAGCTAGAAAACTACATTGCCAAGGGTCTCAAGCTCGATGTCAATACTTCCTTGATCCCTGACAAAGGCTCAAAGTCCGCTCTCTTTAATGTCATCTACAAACAGTCCGGTATCCACACGCGTGGTGCCCTTGATGTCTTCAAGGTTCATTCTATTCGGCCCCCATTTTGCTCTCTGCTCATCTCTTGTCCAGGGTCCCACTTTCACTGCAGACACTGTCTTTGGTCGTGATGGCCTACTTTTTGGTGCTGAAGCCGCATACAATGTTACCGAGGGCAAGATAACTCGTTACGCCGCTGCCCTCGGCTACAATGCCCCGGAGTATGCCCTCACTGTTCACGGTCTCAACAACCTCAACACTTTTTCCGCGAGCTACTACCACCGTGTTAGTCCCGATGTCGAGGCTGGTGCAAAGGCCGTTTACGATACCAAGTCACCTACCTCGGGTGTTGCGCTAGAAGTTGGTGCTAAAGCGTATGTCTAATTGATCTGTACTTTATCACCTGTTTCATCTTTCTCTTTCAGTTTCCTTGATTCGGCCGCGTTCGTCAAGGCCAAGATAAACAACTCGGGTGTCCTTGCCCTTGGTTTGTCTTTACATCTGTATATGAATTTCCATATCGCTCACTACGACCATAGGCTACACACAGACTCTCCGCCCAGGGGTAAAAGCATCGTTTGGTCTTGCCCTAGATACTCAACGCCTCAACGAGGTGGCTCCTTCTGGCCCTGCCCACAAGGTTGGCGCTTCCCTCACCTTCGACGCTTAAAATTATCCCATAGCGACCATAATTGGGTTTGTTGTACTGCGTTCGCAATAGAATCAATGTCAAAAAAATGATACACTATTCTGAATGTCGTGCAACTATCACTCTTGCGTAGGTATCATAAAGTAAGGATTTTAGCATTATGCAAACACATCGTGAAGCCAAGCTTCATAGTCGTACCCGGGTTCTCCAGCTTCATTCCTGGAGCGAGGTAGCACCTCCCGTAGATAATCAACCGCACTGACAGGGAGCTGAGCTAACCTCATGTCCAGCTCAGTCACGAATGGCTGCAAGCAATCGTGAAGTAACCTGTCAGGAACACGACGTCGGTAAACTCACCTTGTCCCCTGCAATCCCACGGAAGGATTCTCGAAGCTGTTCGGGTGAAGTCTGATCCTCTTTAATTTCCACCTATCAACAATTATCAGTGCTCATGGGCAAGGTATGAGGTCGCGAATGCATACCAAGAGATTGATAAATGCTTCAAAGGTCACTGCTCCATAGTCCTGAACCAATTGATCATATATGTAAACCAAGTCATCGTCCTGCATTGTTATCAGAACATCATGGTCTGCACATGGTATTCTGCGCACCGAATATATGATGCCAAGACTGGCCAAGGCTGCAATGAATTCCGATAGAACGAGTGTATTGGTCTCATCTCGATCAAAGTATCGGAATGTGCTTTCAAACTGTTCCAGCTGGGCTGGCGTCAGGTTGGTCATATTCCTCGATACAATCTGCCGCATATCAGTACACACTACGTCGCGAGGATTAAAAACGAATACGCGCTTGGTTGTCGATGAAGGATATCTTCTTCGCAATGGCCTGAGTGACGAGTTCGAGTTCAAAGTCGAGATCCTGCCAAGTAAACACCGTGTAGTCATTTTCTTCGACGTTGGCTTCCATACAGTCATGTTCAGCATTGGCTACACGACCCAGAGCATCGGCCAGACCAGGGACTCGAAGTTGTATTTTCCTGACTTGCTCTTGCTGCTCCTTTTGGGAGGTAAAGACCATGGTCAAACACGAAACCAAAGGAAACAACGTGGTAAACCTCTAAGGGCCCTTCGACGCTGGCTAGGTCGAGTGAGACGCCATGTAGGCGTTGCGAAAAATCGTTGGCGAGATCGGCAAACTGCTTTCGGAGGGATTCTTTAATTCTGGAAAACATGAGACGCGGCAGCATACCGGCACAGTGACACGCACTGTCGTATTTGTGCATTTATTGATCGGGAACGCTTCGCCTCTGACTCTAGTAGTTCATTCCATGCATCGTCTATATCCTAGAGATCTCAAGTGAGTGCAGGATCAGGAATTCTTATCTTTACCAACCGTGAGCGCGAGTCCAGCAGGAGGGATATATTCCCTTAGTCCATATGTCTTAAGTTTTGTTTGGATGTTGCCAAAAAGAGTGGTGACATCCTGTCGCTCTGTGACCCAAATACGTTTTGTCGTTTGCTTGTATGTCGTGAAGGCCGAGGACTGCCCCTTGGCATCCGCGTACGTCCCACTAAACCTGCTCCCCTTCCATTGTTCCTGGATTTCGCTCAGCGCGCGAAGCAACTATAAATGAAGTCAGACAGTGCCAAAAGATATCTGGAAAACTTAGTAAACATTGCGGGCCCTGCGCTCGTAATCATTCTTGCTCAGCCATACCGACTGCATGAGTTCCGCAAACTTTTCAACGCGGCGAGAGACGGTCTCTGCCTGGTCTATGCAAGCAATCTGTAAGTGACGATAGTCCTAAAACAACAACTGACCCATAGAGGAGAAGGCATGGAAATAACTAGCGATGTAGGTCATAACACTACGTTCATCTGGGCGGTCCGAGTCGCACAAGTCCTCGACCTCGAGCAGTTGCTAGCAAAGGTACCTCAAAAGTGATATTGACTCAGGACCTTATAATACTGACTGGAATTCCGAGATGATCGGCAGCAACCTGAAATGCTAAGCGCGTATTTCTGTGACGATCTGACTGGGTTGATGTCACACCTGTAAGATGAGAGGGAAAAAGATCACTTACTTTATCCAGTTTATCATAATCTAGAAGATCTGGACGATGGCAGTGAATGAGGGCACATCTGAGAGGAGTGATGAACAGGAAGCCGGGGAAAGGAAGGGAAAACGCTGACAGTGCAAGACCATCTGACCAGCTGACAGAAAAGTCCTGGACATTGACTTCCTTGTACGGAGCGGTTTTCCGTTGACACCAAAGTAAAAGACCCTCCTTGGCTGAGAGACCCTCCTCACTTGTAATGATGCTCAGACGATCAACATCCGTGTTTTGCGAATCACTCACCTGATGTCTGCAATTGTAAACCGTAGGACCAATGTCCATATCATACCGAGAATAAGCTTCAAATTGCCGTCTATGATATCTGTGAGATTTCGCTGAGCGTTGAGTTCGCATGACACCTCGGAACAAACGTGCCCTCAGGACCGATGTTGGTCAGTTTGATGCCCCTCTGTCTGATGAATTCCAATGCCTTGTTCACGTTCTCCGCCTTCTGAACGCGCATTCTCGGATTCTTGTTGTATCTTCCAAGCGAGGTATCTCCTGAAAGTAACTTGAGTATCAACTTCATACAGAGGGCGGTGGCCGTTACCCATAATTTCCTGTAGCAATATGACAAGAGCGAGTGCGGAATGAGAAGATCAGAGTGCGGGACACGGTGCGCGAGGTCCACGAACCATTAATTGAATCAGGCGCACGCCATCACAGAGATCCTGCACGAGCGAGCGCATTGGCGGGTATCCATTGGCCTCCAGCTTGGTATTGAGCCTGAAGATTGCGAGTTGGAACATATGATTATGCAACACGAGGACAGCCCGCACCATTTGCAGAATGTCCTCTCCTGGGTCGAGTCCATGGTAGAGCTTTATGTTTCGCGACTCAGAGGTATCAAAAGCTGCTTTGAAAGACGAGCAATCCGCCTAGCTGATTGGATGTGTTGGCGTTAAACAAGGCTGATATTCAATGGTGACTTGGACGCGTTGATTACATACGACGCGCGCGACTCGACCACCACCACCCGTCAGTACTTCATGGCTACAACCCAGTTTGACAAGATATATCATGATTTGGAAACAGAAGTCGGAAGTGAGTATAGTCCTTGCCGACAACACCTTCAAACTCATGCTCTCTAGAATTACGGTTGGCGGGGAGTGGTATGGCCTGGAAGGGAGAAGAAAACGAAACAGTGATAGCGATACCCGCCGACGAGATCAAATGGGCACAATGGCTCCGCGTCGCGAGAAATTTCCAGCTCAGAGTAGGGCTAAAGGACAGGCGGAGGGAAACGTTTGATGGATTCGTACGTGAGGTGCGTGGAAAGCAGGCCTGTTTCGAGAAGAAACCATCGAGCGACCTTTGCAATAGGACCATGACAAACTCGCGAGTATACTCAAACAACACTTTGGTGTAACGTTGGAGATAAAAGATGTAACATTCAAAGGGTGGAACTGGGGTGTCACGGATATCCAAGGTGCGTTTCTGGGAACGTATAAGATGTGTCAGTTCTCACTCCCGCCCAGGGCAAGACCTAGCTTTCCTGGTGTCTAATAAGACTGCCTTTGAGCTACCTTTGAAACAGGTCGCCAATTCCAACATTGCCGGTAAAACAGAAGTATCCCTCGAATTTGTGCCTACATCCTCGGGCGATAAGAAGGCCTCAAAGTCTGCCCCAGATGAAATGGTCGAGATTCGTTTCTACGTCCCTGGTACCCAATCAAAGTCCCGTGGTTCGGACGCTGGATCGCAACAGTCCGATGCCGAGGAAGAGGGAGAGGAAGTTAGTGCAGCTCAAGCTTTCCACGATGCCATCAAAGACAAGGCAGAAATTGGACAAGTATCAGGAGATCTCGTCTTGAGCTTCGAAGAAGTGCTCGTACTCACTCCTCGTGGACGTTATGACGTGGATATGTTCCTTGACTTTCTACGACTCCGCGGCAAGACGTATGATTACAAAATTCTTTATTCAAGCATCTCCAGGTTGTTCTTACTCCCCAAGGATGATCAACATGTTCTTTTCATTGTGAGCATCCCTTGTTTTCCCAATATGACATTCCAACCATGAGAAGCTTGGTCTTAGCACCCCAATTAGGCAAGGTCAGACCAGATACCAGTATTTGGTCATGCAGTTCGCGCGAGAGGAAGAGACGACTGCTGAGCTAAACATGGCCGAGTGCGTTTACACCTGATTCATGACCATCGCTCTTGACCGAGTGACCTTGCGCTAGAGAGGAGATCGAAAAGTATGATAGACTGAAAAAGAATTATGAAGACCCTACATTCGAGGTCGTATCAGGCGTCTTTCGCGCACTGTCAAAGAAGAAAATCATTGGTTCGGGCTCCTTTTCAAGGTACCGACTTTCCGCTTATTCACGTTTATCGAGTTGACGTTACGCATGATAGTCGCGACGGTCATCCCGGCATTAAAGCCAACTTAAAGGCTGTTCAAGGTGACTTGTTCATGCTCGAAAAATACATCTTTTTCGTATCCAAGCAGCCCACTCTCATCGAGCTCTCCGAAATCCATCAATGCGTGTTTTCTCGTGTCGGCGCAAGTATGGGCGCAAGTGCTGCACGTACCTTTGACCTGAAAATCATTACGAAGAGTGGGCCGGAGTACACCTTTACGTCGATCAACAAGGAGGAGCATGAACCTGTGGAGACATTCCTCAAAGATAAAAAGGTCAAGATTAAGAACGAGATGGTGGCCGATGTGGACATGATGATGGCCGCTGGCGGCGGTGACTCGGATGAGGAGATGCAGAGCGTTGCGAGTAGTGGGGATGAACGACCGAAGCCACGCATCGGTAGAGATGAGGACGACAGTGAAGAAGGTTGGTCAAATGATGATCCATTTCGATCAGGGCTGATTATGTCCATTAGATGAGGATTTCGAAGCGTCGTCGAGTGATGAGGGTTCACCGAGCGAGAGTGATTCAGAATCTGGTGGTGGAATCACGGCATCGGACGCAAGTGGTGACCGAGAACTAGCCAAGGCTGCGAAAACGGGGAAGAAGAAACTCACCAAGAAAAAGTCCAAGGCCGTAGCAGAGGGAAGCGGCGCGGAGGACGGGCCAGAGAAGAAATCCGCCAGGCCAAAGGCCAAGTCTAAGCCAAAGAAAAATGACGAGGGTGATGCCATGGACGTTGATGAAGAAAAACCGAAACCTAGACCCAAGCCAAAGCCAAAGGTCAATGGCGAGGACGAGGGGCCGGTTAAGAAGAAACTAAAGACGACCGCATGACCTTTCACGTTTACCCTTGCATATTCGTTCCTTTTAAGTCTGTAAACAGCTTTCCGCTCCTACTTATAATATGTGTAAGGTACAGTAGGTACATCCATCTACATGGTATACATGTTCTATGAACAAGACAAAGCTAATCAAAAAGATGCACGACACTGTATGGTTACGTATCTCCTTTGCGTTTCGCTAGTAGGGAACCAGGCTCAAAAGCAACATTCGCAGTTGGCGACTGATTGAACGGAGGTGGCACACTGATTAAGGGTTGCGCAGGACGATTTGACACGGACTGTTTTCTGGTTCGAGAACGAGCAAGTGGTTTTGCTTGAGAGAGAGACTCCCCAGTTTTTGCAAATAATACATGTCGTTCCTGGTAAAGAACGTATGACTGGGCAGATAAGTATCTCGGTCGAGATGAAACCACAGTTGGCTTACACGAGCGACAAGTATGACCTGCATCCATGTTTCGCCGTCCTTGGGGTTACAAGAGAATACATGAAGATAATCCGCGGCATTTTCGAATAATGAAAGATGATCAGTAGACTTGATGGCAAATACGAAACCCTTTGGTGATTTGTGCCGCCGAGTTACAAAATAGGCATCAAAATTGGACAACGAACACAGAAAGACTTCGTCCTTTCCCTGGAAGCCCGGATAAGCAACGCTGCAGAGATGCACTGTGACATCAAACCCACTGTGTCTCGCTTAGATAACCATATACCGTGTTCGCGAAGCTCCATCCAACGCTTGCTCCACTTCCCTCGCTTGCTCTCCCATTCAACCCAACCGCGATGCATGGGAGAGCTAGTAGGTAAGGCCTGCTTTGACTTGGTAAGCTACTCTCTCCTTGTAACGGGGATGACTGACAGAACGACCCAATAGCTTTGCTAGTGGAGTTTGCTTGATAACAAATGCATTCAACAGCTTGTCCTTGTTCCACGAGGCAGAAACATCAGCTAGGGGTTCATACTCCCGTATTGGCCGCTCTACAGCCAACGCGGTTTCAGCGTGAGCAACTTTTTTTTGGCACAGTGAGGTGCGCTCACCCATGCCGTAATCTTGGGCCACCTCAAAAAGCATCCACAACCCCGATCTATCCAGTAGTCCTTGACTGGCCACCGCGTTTACGACATCTCCCGCATTTGTAGTAGGTCCAATTTCAACAATGTTGAACCGTTGCATATCCCCGATGAAGATCCTTTGTTGTACCACAGGTACTCTGGTCATCTGTAGTGGTGGTGTGGTGTCTGGGGCTGGCAAAGGAGGAATGGGTGGTCGTTGCACTGTTCGTTGTGCAACGTCTTCCCTGTCTGAAGATGATCGAGGAACACTTGCCGACGGCTTCCGACCATCCTCACTGACGCGGCCAGGGCTGACATATCCCGCTAACGGTGTGTCGCGTCCAGCGCGAACGGCACGACTAGAGGGGACGGCAGTTGTACTGCGTCCCAGACGGGGCGCCGACATTTGTTCAGTAGATTGCCGTGGAGTTTCCGAGTGTCGTCCATCGGTTCGATGGAAGGAACGCATGGATCTCAAGGGTCTATCCTGTGGTAGTACCTCAGGTACTCGGGACTTTTGTTGATGGTAAGTGGTCTGATCGGTGTGTCTCCCTCGAGATGAACTTCGAGAGAGCCCAATGTTGTAAGGGACTTTGGCAGGCACAGAACCATCATAAGCCTGAGGGCGCAGCGGAGGTAGCGCACGGGGACCACTCTGGAGGTTCATGAGCTTCTTGGTCAGATCTTCGGCAGCAAACATTTCCACAGGTACGGTTCGCGGGAGCGAAACAGGCAAGGGCGCAGCAGACAGTGCCCGTTTTCGACCACTTGTTGGCACAGCTGGCGCAGGGACGGGCTCCGCCGGACGGGAGGGCAGACAGGATTCTGCGGCTGTCCGAGAACTCTTTGCCCGATCCAGCTTACGCTGTTGGCGTTCGTCATGTAGCTGCTTTCGAATCGACTTTTGAGCGGACAATGCCGTTGGTACTCGTTGAGCCAAGGGGATGTCATCGTCTGAGCCACCGCCAGTCTTTGAGCGCGAACAAGTGCGCGAATGCCCACGTGAAGAGGGGCCATTCGACATGCCGTCAAGGCTGTAGTAGACTGTAATGCCGTCTGTGTTGTCGTCCGAGGACGAAGAACCGCTGGAGGTACTCGAGAAGGACAAACGACGATTAACTCGACGCGGCTTATCTCCATTGTTGTCATCGCCACCAGGGCGGCCGCCATTAGTAGTGGAGAATTGACTGCCCGAGTAATCCCCATTGCGTTTGATTACTTTTTGTCCCTTGGCTTCTTGACCACCTTGCCGCTCGGACTGGCTTGGTTGACGACGTGGTACGTCAGCATGTCGCGGCGAATCAGGATTCGGGGAGGGTGTGGAGTGGGCATTGGAGCGGGTACGATGGCGAAGCACGCTGGCTCTGCGCATTGTGTCTGCGGATGTGCCAGGTTCAAACTCGAGGTCTGGGTCGTAAACAGAACTGTACGGTGTGACACCGGTGTCACGAGGAGAAGAATGGTGTCGCGTGCTCTCACCTGTGGTGAGGTCTGGTTCAGAATCGGATAGATCGGAAAGTGATTGGGTGTAATAGTCAAAATCTGAATGGTAACTTAATGGGTCTTCTTCAGTGATGTCATCGGCAGCGTGGAGAGTCGAGGGGGCGTCGAGGTGGTGGTCGATTGAGTTGATTACGTCCATTTCACCGTCGAGGTGGGCGGAGGATGCTACAGAAGAGGCACGTGAGAGAACGGAGGAAAGAGGCTCAGAAGGAGTGTAAGAAAGGGACGGAAGGGAATCCGTGTCGGCATCGTCGCCAGACGACGAACATGTTTCATCAACAAGCGAAGGGGAGTTAAGCGCGAATTCCCGGGAGGCAAAACACGTTTCTGCTGGAGCAAGAGGATCCGTAGGCACGATGTGCTGCGGTGGTGGAGGTGGTTGCTTTGGGAATTGAGTTTCTGGTGCACCTGGCGTGTTTCTGGCGAGAAGACCCGGCTCTGCACTGAGGTCCATGTTCCAAGGTTCATGAGGCAACCGTGCGCCGGGTGTCCCTTTGCGTACCTTTCATTGAGCATGTTAGCCATATGAACGGAATTAATGGACAGAAGGACCTTTCTCTCAGGGACGTTCATGTTCATCTGCGCGAGGGTGTGCAGCGACGGGAGGGATGGCCGCGCTGTGAATACGGGTCTGGTGTGTGCGGGGCGTACTTGGCTTTGGCCAGCGCTCGACTTTGGGCGTGTGGGCGTGTGCGATGGCGACGAGGCCAAGTTGGCGAATGGGTCGTCGTCGAGGAGGGAAAGTGGCGAGTCTGTTGGCCAGGACACGCTCATTCTTGTGGTCAGAAAACAAAACGGAAAAGAAATCGACGACGATGACCCGACAGCTCCCTGGCTTGTACTGGGACAGCGACAAGCAGCGTTACTTTCCGCTCGCCCACCGACAGTCAGAACAGCGCCAGCCAGCCCCCGCACCGACACCCGCCCTCGTCAATCGCCACCGGATTCGTCCAGTTGTAGATCTCCGTTCAGTCCTGCGTACCGCACACAAGGACACACTCGTCCAGTCCGTCCAGACCGTCCTCTCTCCAAGCATTCATTCGTGACCGACCATACGTAGCCAAGTACAATCTAACCAGATCGCATCTGGTGGTCACCAGCTTGCATGGTCAGCCATCGGCGGCCCAGCTGTGTCTGCTTTTCGGGTGTGTCTGCCCCGTGTTCTCTGTTCTCTGCTTTGTTCACTGTGGCAAGTCCCTCTCTCACAACGGATCCCTGTTGAACTTTGCCGGAGACAGCCTCGGATGGTTTTACTCCTCTCAGGCTGTCTCCTGCGACGAGCATGACATTGCATGGTTCCCCCAATACTATCTTTCCTCCGAGGCACGTCAATACCCAACTCTCATTCTGTACCATGCTCTAACGATCAACTGCAGATATCGTCCATCTGTGTGTCTGACACGGCATGCGTGTCTGTCGTTTATTTCCTAGTCTATCCACTCGCTGAGGCATGACCTGCCCTAGTGCTACTTCCTTTGGCCCAGAATGTAGAATTCTATATGCTCCCTTGGATCTCTCCGTAGTAGTGTGAGTTTCTTGCCTTCCGTCTCTTCATCGAAGCTTATGGGATCCCAGTATGCAGAAAATCGACAATCGTACCGTGCATGACGTTTGGACCGCCGATTTACATGATTCTCGTCTTGTACTCGGTAACTATCATCCTCTCGCTCCTCCCATGTCGCTCACTTCACAGCTAGGAGCCAACCAACAAGCTGTAATGATCGAGGACATCTCAGTCCCTACATCCCTCCAGCGACTACCCACCCACAGTGATGTCCTCGCACTCGCGCAGCGTGACGTTCGAGCCTACCATTCTTTTATTTCCCATCATCGTTGACTCTTGCACAGTACATGCTCTACACGGGTCTCCGTAACGGTGGAATCACCTGTTTTGACACCCGTTTGCCAAGATCAAACAGCTTTCCCCTCTTCGATTCTGCATCCCAAGGCCCGGGTTCGGTTACCGGCCTCAAGGATCTGCGTGACAACCAACTGGTAGTAAGCTTCATCAACGGCGAGGCAAGTTTACCGTTATTTCTTGACGCGATCAAGTCGCCAAACGATCAACTCAGATATCAACGTTTGATTTACGCGTCCCTACTCGGACACCATTCATGACATTCACTGGCAATTTCAACCAATACTATGTTAAATTGGTCAGTTATTTTCTGCCCATCTCCCACAACGTTGTTTTGGACAAGACGCCTCTAGCCCCTGGCGGTTGATCCATACGAGAAGTTCCTGTTTGCCGCTGGCCAGAACAACAGAACACATGTCTGGTCTCTACTCACGGGTGGCCCACCCCTTGATCCAGGAGGAACAAGTTCGACCAGTCAGACCGTGTTTCAGAACTTATTTGAGCACCGTATAACAGCACTACAAGTCGTCGAAGAGATGGAAGGAATGTGCCTTTGGGTTGCGTCAGGAAGTGAGTTGTTCAAGTATAGCTTGGGCTACCACCCGACAATGTGCATATAAGTGGTTTTGCTTGCAAACATGGCTGGTCCTGTGTGATACAATGTACAGAACAAGAACGAATATGATACAGTTACCAATGGGCTCAGTCACAAATAGCCAACCCGAGAAGAAAAGAGATCATGCGAGTTCAACGGCGGCCTGTGAGGTCCACGAGCCTCGTAGAAAACGCGACGGGGTAGGGTTGCAAACACATCGAGGAAGTTGAATCCATAGAAAGGTCGCCAAGTTGGAGAGGATTGAGAAACCCGGACAAACCCTGGAAACATAGAGAGGGTTGCGAATCCGTGCTCGGATTGGATAAAAGCTGCATGAACGAGGTATGACTGGCGTCGAACGATGCCGGCCACTCGAAAGCACGTGGTTGCTGAGTCTCCCGAGGCCGAAAAAATTGGGAAAAGTCAGGGTAACGGTCGCAAAGCGGATCCCTCGAGTACGTGGGCATCGTGGTTGTATGCTTCGACGTTGTACACGTTGGTGGATCGTTTGAAGGAGGTGTCGCCTCCGCGATGGCTGTCAATGAAGGTTGAGGTGAGGTGGCAGGAGATGTTTGACGGCGAGGTTTCTCAGGGCGGTTGGGTGTAGGAGGATAGCGGAGCTGCACCCTGAACGTCGGGACGATCGAGGAGTCGCTGGTCGACATTTGTCCTTTCTTGTTGCGGGATCGCTGACGGGTGAACCAGTTTCTAACCCATTTTTCGTCTCTGAAAAAGAGGATAAGCTGGGTCGTAAAGGCTGTCTCGTGAGCTACACACAGGCCAGTTTCTGCCACGACCGCCAAACGCTGGTCATCCGTGGGGTTTTCAGACTCTGCGTGGAGTTTTTTGAGTACATCCAGCTGCCAATCTTTCGCGATTATTGGGCGCCTGCGCGGTGTGCGGATGTCCGACATGAGTGCGGCGGTCAAGCATGAAAAAGTCGCGCCACGTATCTTGCGGTCAAATGTCACCCAGCGTCGACCTTCCCTCCTCCCCCAGTTCTCCCCCAGCTCTGTATGGAACAGCATCAGCATCAGCGTCGCGTCTCGTTCTTCTTCCAAACACTGATGACCGTGACTTGTTCCAAGAATGTGCCACTGACGACGAGGAGACCGACGAAACTGACCAACAGCCAATAATCAACCAGCTACCCGTCCCCCCACTTGCTCCCTCTACCGTCTTTTTGTATCTTCTATCCCCTTATCTTAGACTGGGTGCTATATATGCCTCCGATATTCGGGGAGCCTCACTCAGATACTGCCTCACTGCACTGACTCTCGCCGCAGCCCTCTCTGTCTTCTGTCGCCAAATCTGGTTTCTTTTAGGCCGCTATCTACGCAAGTCATCTACTGAAGACATACTCATTTATACGTTTGCGCGCCGTCGCCGTAGGATCTTCAAGTATGGCTTGGCGCGATATACCTTTACTACCATCAGTGCAATATTCAGGATCTTATTGGCTGCTATGTATCTACATGGTCGGTCTGGTGTCTGAATTTATAACCTACAGTTTCTGACTCTACTTGCAAAAAAAGAATCTGTGGACGCTGCTCTCCTTCTCGATATTCCAAAGTTTATCCCATCGCCTTCTCGCCTCAACATTTCAATCGTATTATCTATTCTCGTATTTGTACTTTCCCTGCCAAAATCACTGGCCTCCAAGTCCATCATTTACACCACCTGTCTCTCTGTAGTTTCGTATCTGGCATGGTTAGTCGCACTATCCCGGTCTTATGGTGCAAACGAACATTGGCTACCCAACTCAAGTCCGCTCCAACGAGGAGTCTTTTGGAATGAAATCAGTTCGTTTCTGTCAACCTCCACGTACACTCTCTCATTTCTCTGCTTCTTGCAGGTAGCTATACATTTGCATGCGCCACTTCCATGACAGTCCCTTTGTCCGCCTCGATAGCGGCGACTCCATTGGTTACACCTGCGTTCAGGAATGCAAGGTCGAAGTCGTTCGAATTGCTAAATGTACTCTCAGCCATCCTAGCGGTGCTATTCGTCTTTCCTCTCGTGATCATAACTGCTTCGCCACACGCTCGGGTAAGTAACACAGATGGACAAGCCGACATAAGCTGACTTGGGACTCGAGGCTTCTACCGAATCAACAAAGAATATCTTACTTGCCTTGCGTATTGCAACCCTTGTGCTCTCTATTCCATCTGTCGTCGTATCAGTTACCTCGCTCCCCTTATATGGATCCGCAGGGCGGTTTATTCATACAGATCTCGCGTTAGCCCTCATTACTGTTGCTGTTTTTGCTCTCAACCTAGTACCACCAACAACCACAAGCATACTCAATGATGTCACGATGTTTTTAGCCGTTTTTGGCACATTTATGCTACCTGGTACGTTTAAAGTTCTCGCTCCGGGTGCTGGAGAACTGAATTGGGATTACGTTTACAGCTCTTGCACACATTACTATCCACTACTTCCGTCGCCCACTTTCGATTGTCGTCCCCCATGCACCATCATCCATTCCGAGTACTCCCCGCACGTCTGATCTCGAACGCTCCCCATCCCGCGATCCGCTTCTTCAGCGCAAAGAGCGACTCCTCCAGCGCAGTCGATTTGGCAAGCGTTTGTTTTGGGACATTGTCACTTGGTTCGTTCTCATCCCGGTGTCGGGGTGCGCACTCGTATGGGCGGTTGGCCGGCTGGAACAAAAGTGGTAGTTGCTTTTGAGAGATGCAATCTGCTGGTCAGGTATCTGTTGTGTCCCGGACACAGGACTCGAACGTGCATGATGAACGATCTAGGCTCCTATAGAAACGTAGCTTACGGAAGGGCTCTCCGTTGAAGCCGATGTTAGTGTTATACTATATAAAAGTGCACTTCTTCAGGAAGGAAAAATTAAGCGCGGATCCTGTATCATGCTGGGGATCATATCCATGCGTCGACAATGTCAACCAGATTCTCCCCGTCTGGTTTGTCACAATGAGGTAAACCATTGATAGACTGTTGACCGACTGATCACTAGACTATAGCTTAGCAGCTGTGCTTATATGTATCAATGCCGGGTTGGTCCATAAATCTGTGTGTCTGGGGTGATCAACATGCACTCACCATGTATATGAACCAGCTTGAGGATCATTAGTACTTACCTGCACGTCTGTGACCCACCTCCCCTAGGACTCTGAGAATCCGCGAAACGTTGGTCCAGCGTGGGTGGCGGCCATTCGATTTGATCAATGGTTTGATGCGTGAGGAAAAGCATGGGGTGTGAGTTCTATTCCCAAAATACTTCACCCACTCAACAAACGGAGCATCGCCGAGAAGGCGCCACAGGCTCGAAGCACGGAAGTAAATCACAGGTGCCATTCGAAACCGAAAACACACACCTCGAAGAGAACTATGGCTGGGTCTAGGGTGTAGAGCCGTCGCATGCTGCGGGTTTGTCAGCTTCGCGTCTATTCTTCAAGGTGTGACTAGTGACTCGTGGAGAACATGCGGGATGCAATCCGCATATCCGCCAAGGAAATTGTGGATCAAAAAAGATTTTTCTAGGGAAATCCTCGTGGCTCCTTGGGAAACTGATGGGTGCCCAAGCTCCGAGTGCGAAGGAATTGTTCGATGCAACGCGTCAAACATGCGGCATTACCGCCCATTGCCCGGGAATGCTTGGAGGTGAGAGTGGATTTAGCTTAATCACAGATACCCCCTAGATCAGATTTCACAAGGACAGCACGTACCTAAAGCTAGTGGGCAAAGTAATGGAAGCCACACGGTTACTCGTGACGCGTGATCATCGATCATCGCTTGGAGGGGGAAAGAACGAGGTCACGAGGGATCGATGAACCCTGAGCGTGTGCGTCCTATTTGGAAACATCGCGAGAGCGTCGCAGTACTCGGGCACAGATACACTGGCAGAACTCGGCACTACTGACCATTCAAATTCACGGTCCTTGCGTGTTTGCTTGGCATGTACGTGCGGTACTGGCGCACGTTCGTTCCCCTCGGACATGGTCTTTTAGTAGCCTTGGTGATTAGAACACACAGCACGGAGCTATCCCCAGTTGCCAAACCTGGTTGCCCGTCTCGAAAACATGACACGAATTGCAACATCGAGAACTTCTACCGAGATCCTCTTGTGCGATGCTATCCGCTTGAACGTCATTTACGAACGGGGGTAGTAGAGCCAAGGACAGTCGATAGTCGTCCCAAATTTCTATAGGTATCCACTAATTGAAGTTGACGATCACTCACAAGATACCTGCCGAATGAGGTTGATCGGCGAACAGCTCCAGTGGGTGACCTGGACGAAGTTCTCCTGCACTGATATTTGCCACTCCGTCCGCGCCCTTAAGGGTCCCAGACCCTTGAAGCTTGAGTGTTCCGATTGGCTGGAATAAATCAAGACCTAATAACGAGACTACTAGCGAGACAAATCTACCCACATGGGGACAAAAACTTATTGAAAGTAGTCTTGCCGA
The DNA here is from genome assembly GCA_038094475.1 of Phylloporus aff. rhodophaeus. NCBI lineage: Eukaryota > Fungi > Basidiomycota > Agaricomycetes > Boletales > Boletaceae > Phylloporus > Phylloporus aff. rhodophaeus. The sequence goes on along the minus strand of JBBPUD010000001.1, from coordinate 252,250 downwards.
AAAGTTGAGATCAAATGAAGCCTTCACCGCCTTTTTTCCGTGGTCGCCTGAATATCCCAGTTCTCCGTGAGAAGTTGCAGTCTGGATCCCTGTAGACTCTGGTGCTGTCGAGTGGCGAGCTCTCTTTAGTCGCACAAGCCAACAACTTCGGATCTCGACACCCCCATGTCGTAAATTATCGGCATGAGTAATGCAAGAAAAGTGTGGTAATGCGACAAGACTGTGTAGACCCAGACCACTAGTTCCAGCATGTTGCATTATTGTACCGTAACAGCGCACATTTTCACGAGAGAACCAAAACCAGTTCAAAAGAAAAAAGACAGGAAAAAAAAAGATTGTTAAACTGCACCGACGCCTGTCGCTCTTTTGTGCCGGGAACACTCATCAAGATGCCTCCTTTCCGTCTCCAGGTCCCTGGGATTAGAAAACGTTGTCAGCCGAAAATCACAACATTGGAATTTCTCGCACGTACGGTTTGTTGACAATGCTGTCAAGACCGTTATAGACGAGAAGGTCGTAGGTCAAAGCTCCAATTTGCATACCCAAGATAGGACCAAATATAGTGCACCAAAGCCAATATTGATTCCTGAAGTTGAACACTGCGGAGAGTGAGACACGTCACAGCAAAATATTAAGACTTACCCTCTCTTCCGTAACCGACCATAGCCGTCAAAATGCGCGGGCCAAGATCACGGGCGGGATTAATTGCATATCCGGTTTCCATACCGAGACCAACACCGATGCCAAGAGTAGAGAAGAAGAGTACCAGAGGGACGAGACCTGCTGGAGGGCCGTTTTGCTTATCTGTTGCAAGAAAGATCGAGATGATCAACATGGCGGATCCCAAGAACTGGAGACGCGTGAATTCGTGCAGCATAGAGAAGGCAAAGAGTAACCAACCTCCGAAAAGAAGGCAGAAACGTTGGTCATGTAGCTCGCCTTCAAGTCAGGTCAGCCACACATTCAAGTTGGGACTTGCACAACTCACCGCATACGTCGCGAACAGGTCACCGGTACCAGAGATGGTTCGGATGTGTGACCCGCCTTCGTACAAGTTGATAGCATGGTAGTAATTGGCGTAAACAATACCAGCGCCACAAATCCCTCCGAGAAGCTGAGCAAGAATATACCCAGGAACCTTCTTCCAGGGAAAGCCACGGAGGGATGCGAATGCAAGAGTGACCTGAGAGAAGATCAGCAGTGAAATAGTGAGTACAACACAACGTACAGCAGGGTTTATGTGACCGCCTGAGACTCCGGCACAAGCCCACACACCCAAGGACAAACCTGTCGAAAGTTTCAGAAGCGCACCCAGGCAGTGGTAAAGGTCCTACCGATAGCCCAACCAATGTTGAGCGAGAGGAATGTCTACCGTCAAAAGGTCAGCGCTGAATTATGTATCAATGACTCTAGAGACTAACCCCCTTGGGAGAAGAGGTGACGTTGGTGTTGGATGAGAGAACAGCTTGGCAATTAGAACCACAGCCGAGGATGACAAGGATCATAGTTCCAAGAAATTCAGCTGCGGGCTCTCGTATATATTCTCTGGTAAGAGACGTGAGGAAAGGCGAAAGAGAATAAAAGCCAGACCAACCTGATCCTCCCCCAACGGTTTGGGCTCCTCTTGCAGTGTTCGCAGTCTGCGATGGGGACAAAATGAGCTCCGTTGTGATCATGCTGGTGATCATAGCTCGATGTCTCAGAGACACGTGGTGCAGGCTTTTCTGTGATATCGGGCATGTCGCGAAAAAGGATGGAGAAAATGAGAGGGAAGCGAGGGAGCCCGCTGAGGGCCAAGGCTCTTCGGAGAGTCTTTTATAGGCGGCGACCCGCTAAACATCCTCACCTATTCGGTATCGCCCGTCGTCCCGAGATTAAAGAAGTCGGCATAAACCCGTAAACGGCCCATGGTACGTTGAGCAATCGGGATCTGTACCTGATCTCAGGAGGGTGTAACTCGTGTCAAATGTAGCAGGGACCGGAATACGCACAAGTCAGATTTGGGTGATGCCGGCGAACCGATTGCCTGGTGCGAACCAGGGAGATGAACTGCTTGCAATGCAGCTGTGTACCCTGAAATGGAAAGACGCTGGTCCCGTTTCGAGAACTCTCCAAGCCTTCTTTACTTATGACGGTGAGAGGTGGCAACGGTTCAGTACTGCCGGTAATCAGCAGATCCGCGGGCGGACTTTGGCGACTTTGCTGTGTCGATAGAGAACACGAGGCCCCAACATGTTGGTTTTTCGATGCTCCGTCAATTGTTTGCTCGAAGTAATCGATAAATCTGAAAAATACTTTGTACTTAGCGAAACGTAAGTCACGTAACCTCCCGTTGACGAGACAAACAATTCTTGTCTGACAGCTGAACGAACCAGCAACATTGCCTAAAAAGGTAAGCATGATTGGTCATGAGAGCTTCATGTTCGTTCTCCCGAGCAGCCAGCGGTGATAATGTGGGACGGTTACCAGACCAGCTCATTATCATCGTATTTGGCATAGCAGAGGCTCGGCACGCATAATGACGCGGAATGTGGCTGAAAAAAAAAGTATTCATGTCCCGGCGCAATATCATAAATTAAGGACGTTTATGTGAATGTAGTCAATGTCGCTCTTATCGAGGGCGCCAACTCTGGTGGTAAGGTGGCTATCGCCTATGGGGAAAGTAAGGTCAATGCCCACTGCCCAATGACGTAGAGGAAGCTTGATTGTTACCTGGCGGATTTTTCGTTCACCTCCGACCTCCCAACCACTCTCAGCGATGGGAAGCATGTAACCGTTTACCAGCCGTACACAGAGGTTACCAACGGCGTAATTATCTCCAGCATACTTGCGCCACCGCACCATGTTCTCCAAGAGTTTCATGGCTCGGGAAAGTAACCTTTGTCGAGCTGGCGCCCCCTCGGGATCAAAAGGGGAATGATTCAACCTGACAAAGGGGGATAAGATGGCCTCCGCGATAGACGTAGCACTGTCAAAAACAGTGTGGACGGATTTTAGAATCATCTGTAAGCCGGGTAACGTGAGAACGTATCAGGGCACCATCAACGCGCTCAACACAGCACCTGAAACTTATTACTATCCGTCCCGACCGAAGCCTCTACTTGCTCGGCTAAATCTATCATTCTCCAGATATTTTTCGCAGAGTAAGGATCAAGTACGCCTGCCTCCAACATTTTGCAAAGGCGAGGTGCGACTGCAGTGGATATCAGTGCTGAAACCATGTCGCCGTCTGGACCAAGTTCTGCTTCATCGCATTTGTCACTTCCACTCAAATGCCGAGAATATTGATATAGGGACGAATACCAGGAGAATTGATCTAGGCTCTCCTGCGACTGCCTTGAGGTCAGGGTTCAGACCGGAGTGAAAAAACAAACAAGCTGACCTCGAACGGGTTCCATGCCAGAAGTTCGAGTCGTGCCCAAAACTCCCAAGCTCCCACCAGCCCGAGGCCACCCCAAGCACTAGTGTAGCTATCAGCATAACGTTCACGCCATTCTCCAAACCATCTTGCGAGGCCACGATTGGGATCCTTGAATTCGATGGATCGGACATCCGATAGAATATCTTTACCATCTACAGTGATCCTTTCCAGAGCTTGTCGATAGTCAAGAGCGTCGGATTGAGTCAGTGACGAGTCAGTCGAATAACCTTCTTCGTGAATGTCAGTGTCCGATATCTTTGTGGTGTGTCGGCAGGTGCGCCTTGATACTCTGGCTGTGCGACGCTCGTCTCGGAGTGCAGTAAAATTTGGGGCAGATGTCGCGCGTCGGTCGATGTTGTCTGATTCGGCAAAGGGTTGAGGGACCAAGCCATATATAAAAGAGAGGTCATCTTCGTCGTCAGCAAGGCGTCGCTTCGCAATGATTTCCGTTCGCTCTTTCAATATTGAAAGGTACTCCTCTTCTAGCTTTTCGAGCCTGGGGAACTGGAATCATTGAGTTGGCAATGGGGAGTCGAACAAAAATCAATGCGACCTTCTCGTCAAGAAATGAAGCCACACTTTCCATCCAATCCTTGAATTCCGCGAACCAGCTCCTTTTCGACTCTGCAACAACAATCATTGAACGCAGTTCCGTCTCCCGCGCATCTAGTTCGGTACGCTGTTTTGCGAGGGATGTAATAGTGCCGTTGTTCAAAGCATGTGAATCAGAGAGGGATGCCAGCGATCGTTGAAACTGTTCAATGGCTACACTAAGAGCAGGTATATCAGCTGCAGGAGGAACTAGAAAAGTGTCAGTAGGCGTAGAATGAAACGAAGGGCAGACATACTTCGTGCAGCCTTGTAAATTTCCTTGGGTGGAACTGGCTCTTTGGTCAGTGCACCATCATGGCCTCCTCTCCGCAATTGCTCTTTCTCCCACTCGAGCGTTTCTTCGTCCTCATCTTCACTGATTATGGTGTTAAACAAAAGCATGGAAAAGGAGAGTGCTTACACCTCAGCAATCATGTCTTTCATGACATCTCTACGTTTCGAAGCTTCAATCTTGCGTGCTTTCTTTCCGAGTGCGATCCTCTCTTGGGCGCTCGTATACTCTGCGTATTCTGAAGGATGCGAATGAATAGAAATGATACCGCAGAACGGAAGTCTCACCTACCATCATCTGCCTCCCCTACCTCATCCTCCTCTCGCATCAAACGGCTTTCGGGATGAGGCCCTTGGGAGGCATCGGACCGCCGTGTCACGGACAAGGAGATGTAGTCTTGTTCTGCAGTACCAGTACGCAGTCGCTCTCGTCGCTCTTTTGCAGCCACAATCCTTGATTGGGACGGGATTACAGTTTCAGTATCCTCTGAACTACCGTTAGCAAAATCGTACCCAACGGGAGAGACGTGGGTGACTTACCCAAAGATCCTGTAGATACCAACGTACTCTCGTCCACGGACATGGATGTATCTACATTATATATGTCATGGTTGGTCAGTGGACGTGACTGCGTGCTGGCTCTGAGCTCTGAGAGGTGAGCCAGATCATAGACTGGGGCGCCATTGGAGTTCACACTGATGGTGGCCTGATCTAACGTAGCAGGTAACGTACTTGAGACAAAAAGGGTTAGCATGCATATGACCGTCCGTCTGGCAGCACCCACACTGGATGAGTGGCGAGAGTGAGTTTGCGGCTAAGGCTGGATTTTTTAATCTGGAATGAGGGCTCTTCTGCGACCTAACATGTGATGAACCAAGCTGGACATAGATTGGGGTACAACGCATACCTCGTCATCTGCACCGAAGCTAAGCTTGGACTTTGGCTGTGTACGTTTTGCCTTTGACTTGGCCTTCGATGCAAGAGTTGAGGGTGTTACAGTTGTAGATGGTTCATCGCTGTCGTCGTCGACGTCGACGTCCCTCGCGCGCCGGGCTGGACGCGACGTGGATTTCTTGAAGACCACCTTGTCAGACATGGGTGTGACGTGACGTGACACAGTATGTGACAAGAAGGAGGCTAGAGTTCCCACGGTGGTGTGCTTTAATGGCGGCGCGTCCACGACCGCGACCGCGTCTGGTGTCGAGACAGGCGGCGGGCAGCGACAAAGCCCAAGTCGTCAACACAGTCGCCGACGAGGATGACCACTTTCGCAGGAACAAGGGACGCACAGCTCAACAGTGGAGGCAGCTCGAGCAATCCGCCGCCAGTAAGCGCTCCCACTGGTTCTCCTGCGCCGAACTTATCTTCTCCCAGAGGCAACACCATTCACAGTATCGGAAGATGACTGGGAACTGGACGATACAGTCGATGAATCCTTTTCCAATGCTCGCAAGAAGAAGAAGAAGCAGATCAAGCAGAATGAACGTCCCCGTTGGCTGGGCACGGATGTGGCCACAATGTACGTCCAGTCTGTCTCGGGCTTCGCTGGTTGTGTTATTCTCCCTTTGACCGCAACTTGGGGTTTCTAGCCCTTATCACATTGTCTAACCAGTTTCGTGTAGGCTCTCCTCGGACAACGAAGACAATGATATCCAGATCATCGAACATACCTCTACGAACCCTTGCGTGAAATCGTCGCCTAACAAGCGAAAGCGAGAAAGAAGTCGCTCTGAATCGATTACACCACCCCCAGAATTACCTGCCCATCAGCGCGCAAACGCCATGAACATTGTCAGGTTTGCACTTCGTTACTCAATCTTTCGTCACACTTGTTTATACTAGATCTCAGACAAGCACTCGCAGTCCGCCCACGCCCTCCCTCTCCCACCTTCCTGGATGAGCCGACCGATGTGATGGACTTAGACCCGGAGCTTGCAAAGATCGCCGAGGCAGCCAGGCAACAAGTAAAACACGCGTACATCGACCCGGAACGCACTGGAGGACCAGAAATGGTTAACATTAAGGTTCGTTGGCGTCCACACCCGCGTGACCCCTCAGCCCAAGAACAATGTTGGATGTTCGAAATAAAACGAGTGCGTCTTCTCCTTTTATTGTTCTCGATGCATCTAACCTCACTTAGCATGACACTTTTCGAGATTTGTTTGATGAAGTGGCTGACCTTGCTGGCGTTATGGCAAACCAACTCGTGATCAGCTATGACCAGAGACGCGTCTTCGCTTCAGGGACTCCTCATAGCCTTCACATGTGGGCAGAGGGTGAACTGGGTCCGTTTACGTTAATTGAACGCTATCAGAGGGCTAATGAGTGTTAATAGACGCATGTGACAAACATACGGCCGAATATATTCGTTCGCAGCGCGGCAACCAGGCGCAATCTCCATCTCACCTTGAAGACAGTCCACCAGGAAGTTCACCGCCTACTGCCCCACAGTCTGATGCTGAGTCAGAACCCGAGTCCACTGGAGGAGACACAATCAAGCTTATGTTCCGCTCGGCGGCTACGAAGGACAAGACTTTCCCTCTCACTGTTCGTTCGACCACAACTTGCGGCGCGATCGTAAAGGCATTCCTCAAAGCAGCAGGGTTACCTAACGATTATTCTCGGGTTGTGTCCACTAGTAGAGGACGGTCCACACCTTTTCCGCAATTGATGGTTGACGGAGATAAGATGGCGGCTGACGCAGAAATCGGAGATGCTGATTTGGAGGACGGTGACCTAGTCGAGATCGTTGGTGTGTGAGTCGGCTTTGCTTTGTTATCACAATACTGTATGCTTCTTAATGGTCTGGTACCTGCATGGTGTATTTGAGGTGTAGCAATAAGTATTCGTTTATCCGCGCATGAAATGAGTGCTATATTAATGCCATCCATCGCTCGCATTTTTGACAAGAATCCTAGCATTGTTCACAAACGACCGCATCAGCTCATCAAATGCGCTTCGCTCGTGTTCTGACACGTTTTGATCTCCTCGCTTTAACGCTGTCGACAACAGTAACGCAGGCCGTGCGATTTCCACCTCTAACTCATGCAAGGTCTCAGGCTAATGAAAAATCAGTGAAGAAGAGTACGGAAACGTGATACTCACTGGACTGTTGGGACCAGCGTTGGATACTACTTGCGTGAGGTCAATATTAAATTCTTCATGCGAGTAGCATATTCTATCCTTTCTTCTCGTCAGTGTCGGTGTCCCTACTGGATGGGACACTGGAGCGGTACATGAACGGCTGGGGATGTGAGGCAAGAATAAAAGTTACCTGGGACCTCCAGACTGACACTAACCCTCCAGTCGGCTGCCCGCTTCGGTGAATGTATGTTTAGGTCACCCAATCTCACCTTCTTCACGACCTCGACGACCTTTCCGGAAGTCTCTTCGCGAGTTACACGAACCTTGTCGCGCGAATTGTCGGGAGTGTAAAAGGAGTCTACCAACTTGAAGTGTTGGTACTCTAGGGGTGATGTGGGTAGTGGATGCGATGGATCAGAAGATCTACGCTGCAGCTCATTGAGCATCGAATTAAAATGCTTGTGTTGCCCCTGAAGTGGAATATGAGTTTGTTAAATCGTTGCGGTTCATTGACATGGACACCAACGGCCGACATGTTCGACTCGAAACGCAAGTCCATGCTGTCTGGAACAAGGACTAGGGAGTAGCAACATTAGCGTCACATATGACCATGACGGTCCATTGGATTACGCACTTGTCTCCACCAGCACAGGCAAGGATATTCTCTTTCCAGAGGTTCGGTCTCTGAGGATCCCAAGCTTGGCCTCTACCTCAACTTTCGCGTCAGTACCAATGTTGGCCTTGGTCATGACCGTGTGATGCACAAAATCTGCAATCTCCCTGATGAACTCGTCCAGTGGTTCGACGCCTAGTATCGAGACGGAGAGTGGAGGTAGATTAGAAGAGTTGTTCATTATCGGTGAGGTAGATGTAGAACCAATGGTGGGATTAGACTCGTGCTTGACATTTGTTGAAGCGCTGCGCGCAACCCTCGCCGACCCATTATGACGAGTCCGCTTTGCTGGTGGAGGTGTGCGTTCCCTCTCGCTTTCAGAGCCTGTTCCCGGAGATGACATGGTCGATGGATGAACTGTTTAAACCGCGGTCACACACGGATTATATGCTAGTGATGACTGTGCACCACAAACCGGCTAACTAATACAGGAAAAAACATCCCTCCGACGAGTAGCATAGTTCGGACTATCTTCCTGATCTCGTTTGCAGGTTCCGATGCCTGACCCTGTACTGATGAAGCAACATACAGAAACGTCCCTCCCTAACCGTTGAGGTATTAGGCAGCATCCTCAGGCACCTTTGATAAAACTCACACTGAATAACAAGGCGCTTCCTAACCAAGCATTACGACTCTTGGAATAGAGCGCATAAAGACCATACGACAAAACCGAGCTCAGCGGAGTCGCAAGGCTAAAATATAGCAGATGTTTCTTGCATTCCGTTACGGAAAGCGAGTTTGCAAGTAGTGCAGTAGTCAGTGAAAGCGCTGACGGCGCTGTTCATATACAGTCAACAACGAGTCAAAAGAAACAGCTGCACTATACCTTTGTGGACAATGATTGCAAGAAACACGATAAACGACAGGTTGAGGGAACGTGTATCAGATGCGGAGACACCTAATGCATACCCGTCAACAAGTGCATGTATGATCAAACCAAGCGATAATGAATAAGCTCTGCGGTTGCCACTGGTTGCAGTGTGTCGCAGGGGAGGTCTCTCTGAACTAGGGTGACGACCTAGTTCTCCCAAGTCAACATCCAAAGTTGGTTCTCCGGATGTTAGCAGTGAGTGCTCGTGGGGGGCTGCATGTCCTTCCAAAAGGAACATGAAAGTAAATCCTAACAAAATTGGGATTCCAATGGTGAAAGTGTAGGGGCTCTGCTTCGAGGCGGTATCCGCTAAAGTTTGTTCAATTCCCCTGTCGCGATGAATATACCGGGTGCACTTGAACGGATACTGAAACTAGAGTGCTCACTCGGGCAGGATCACTCCAAGGGCTGTGCCAACGAGCAGCCCAGTTCCGAGGTCGGATAACATGGACAATCGTTCTTCTTATGACACGTCTGTTAGACCAGCTCTGCCAAAATACGATGATGTCTGCTCGAAAACGTACTGGAGAGTGGCATAGAGAGCGGAACGAGGCCGACTCCATAAGATGCCGCTCCCAAAACGAGTGACATTGCGACGACATTCAGAAACCCACCGGAAGACATGGGAACTAGTAGAAATAGTCAATGAAGAGGTCGAGCCATCAAGAAGCTTCCTCACTTGAATGTATGGTGTTGCGGATACTCTATTACTAGCCTGCGGAGACTAATCGCAAGAAATTCAACCGAACTCTTCACACCGTCATAATTGGCGTCGTATTAACATATTCAGTTTTTGGCTCAACTTAAGGCGCTGTCGCACGGAACCTGATGCTACCCGCCAAATTGCAATCCCCCCAAAGGCCTTGTGGGAAGTACTCTGGGAGCGGAAGGGCTACACAATCTTTTGACATGGAACGGAGCAGAGCATTTAAACGGACGCAAAACAATAACATTGCCGCAAGTCTCGGGCTTAATATAGGCTTCCTTGTCACACGAGGATGGAGCTACAAAGCAGGGTTGTGTGCTCAGCAAGTGCTGCCATCAAAGTCGATAACAAAGAGTAATATGCACACCTCCTAGCGAGTGCTATGTGGGTTTCAGTGGCTGGCGACGAAGATGTACACCAACGTGTCAATAATTGGGGGGTTCCAATTTTGTTTCAACAGCGTCAATCGTAGTAATATGTTCACAATCTGTGATACCGATCAAGGACTTGAATGCTTTTACTCATACATGTCGTTAACCTCGGGAAGTACTGTGGCTCGAAAACAAGTGAGTAAGATAAGGGACTAGGACATAGGATACTCACTAATGAAAAGTCATCGAGGTTTTTATGCTGAGATAATATCGATCAGCCGAGCTGCTTCAGATCAGAGTCCAGAAATGGATCTCCAAAATCTGACCAGAAGGAGTGAGGAATTTGAGGATGAAGGAATATGGTCGTGCGTGGTGATGACCAACCTTGCCTCAGTTGCTCCACCAAGGATAGGTCAATGAGCTCCTCCTTGTCTCGACGTGAGGTGTACTCCCCCCTTGACTGAAGCGTATTGCTTCCCAGACCCATAGAGCTGCTCACTACGTGACCAGTCTGCCCTTCAACCACTCTCCTTGGGCCACTTGCAGGACCAAAAGCATCCTCTCGTCTCCTTGATTTCGGGTCCCGACGTTGTGTGCCTTCAGAAGAAGATCCTCCAGGAAGACGGCGTTTCGAGCTTGGTGCTGGAGTGAATGAGGATGAAGTGCTATTGAGTAAACGAGCATCAGCAGCGGTCATAACTTGCTGTTGTTCACGATTTGAAAACAGGAAGTCATCGGGAGGTGGTGACCCAGATGTGTCGGTGGATATGGGCGAGCCAGGATCAGGTGAATTCATGGCGATGATCAGGAGTAAAGAAGTGAACGTGAATTCGACTGATGAGACTCGATCACGTGTCTGAACACTCCAGGCTTAGTACTTACAATGAACATACTCCAGAAGGAAGCTCATTCGATGCGTATCATTGCACTCCCCCTTTCCAGGATCAAAATATTTCAGGGGTCCAGAAAGAACTTCAACGCGAATAACATGCTCGTTTTTTATCACTTCGACCTAATTTCTCCGCACAGTGGCAGTGAAGACCTTTCGTGGCACAAAAAGGCGCTGAATAGCGTGGTGAATAAAACTACGGAGCTCTGGACTAGTCTTGGCAAGGCGCCAAAGGGTAGCTGGAAGGTGGGTCCTCTCGCGTCGAGGTTGCGAGAGGAGTGATCCATGCAAAACAGTTGTGGACTTACGAATTAGGTGAACGCGTCGCGGATCAGATAGAATTTGAGGAGTTGGCACTCGCAAGTGTTGATCCTTCTTCGGGGCCAACCATTCCCCTGACCGGGTCCAGTGAACAAGTGGATGAGGGTCGATCACTACATTCACTCCCAAAGGTATTCACATCTAACTTGGTGTCATAGATTCAACAATGCTTTTTCCACATAGATACCACTTGTTTACCCACCCTCTTTGTACCCGGCCTGCTTGGACCATGCTTTGCATCCAGCTCTCGCTCACCTGCAGGCGCTTTTGGCAATTCACGGACCGCGACATCGAAGGGGTCTTTATTTGTGGATGCTCGTTGCTCCTTTCACTGTTCCAATCTCAATAATACGTACGTGCTATATATCACCCATTTTACTTATTGCTCACCTATTCTGGTATTGCATAGCACTAATACCCAATTTGCCCCTTTTTTTCTGTGTTTGGAGGTCATGGTTACATTACAGAGGTTAGGTGGTTTCATGCCCTATTTAAGGTACCAGCCTCTGATATTCGGGCCACAACACAGCTTATAGATCTTCGCAATATCTTTCTTCACTCCTAGATCACCGCTTGATTGAGCCAAATCCAAGCCTGGACCTCGATAAAATATATACGTCATTTTCACCATCACCTAATCCATCATCAAGGTCCTCGGAAAATAGTTCGACAGTCGGAGATACCACATACGATAGAAACACGGGGCACGTGTTTGGGGCAGAAGAACCGTCATCCGAGGACATCCTTCTCAGTCGCAAGGCGATGCCTCTCGTTCTCGGACTGTTCCGTCTTCCAGCAGTGGATATCCATCGTGCCATGGACCAGGCACACAGACGCCAAGGGGAATCTCCGTAACTCAATTTCTCATAGAAGCATGTTGAAAAGCTATCGCCGCCGTGAGTAATGATCAGTCTTTCAACGTGTTTGATTATCTGTTCGTAACCAATGACACAGGGTTGATTACAATCCATATCCTCTTCAAAGGCTATGGGGAATGATATCCCAGGATCGACCGAGCTTGTCGATAAATCCCCGAGTTAGATGGGTACACACTACGCACCAGCAACATTAGGAAATACTTGAATGTTTTCCCTGTACTTAGGTTCCGAACGATAACGGTTGATATGACGCACTTTGAGCCAGGTCGTTAAAACACATCGAGTCAATGAACCAGTCCGAAACCAACATACTGAATGTGTGATTGTCTCCGAGTCGTCCTTGACTCGTTGCCAGTTTCCATGTGGGGGATGAAGCAACTCCCACACTCACAGAACTTGCGCCGTCAGGTGGTTTGTCGACGATGGCATTTGTCATTGCGTTTTTCAGGCGGATCAATGCCGTGAGTCGTGCACAGAGTGTCCGTTACAGCGTTGATGGTTTCCCCTGACTAGACCTTTTGGAATTCCCCAGCACCGTCAAACCCACTGGGCGATGCTACCCCACTCAAATTCGGCATATTAGGCGCCGCCCGGATTGCGCCTTACGCTCTGACAATACCTGCCAAGAACCACGCTGAAGTAGAGGTCTACGCCGTTGCCGCTCGAGACATCAGCAGAGCCGAAAAATTTGCAAAGAAACATGGAATCAAAAAATGGTACGGAGGACAGTCTGGGTACCAAGGTAACCTTCACTTTACTACCCTCGGGCTGTTAGCTAATGACGACAAAAGACCTGCTGGATGACCCTGAGATCGACGTCGTTTATAATCCGGTCGCTATTTATATTGCGCACATGGAGCCCGACACACTGACGCCATCTTCAAGCTCCCTAATGGATTGCATTACGAGTGGACAATGAAGGCACTGGCTGCTGGAAAACATGTTTTACTTGAGAAACCGAGCAGTGACGTTGCGGAGGATACTCGGCGTATGTTCGAGTTCGCAAACCAGAAAGGACTTGTACTCTTGGAGGCATTTCACTCTAGGTCAGTCCTGCAAATCCAGGTCATTTTCCAAAACTGACGGCTACTTAGATTCCACCCTGCTATACAGCGTGTGAAAGGAATAATCGACAGCGGAGAGTTGGGGGCAGTAAAAGAAATCCACGCTGCTCTGTGTGTCCCCAAAGGTTCTTTCTCTGATGACGATATCCGCAGGGACTATGATCTTGGGGGGCAAGTATCGATTTTTCTCTCAACAAGATATGAGTCTGATATCGAGGTTCAGGCTACTCTCTCAACTGTGTCCGTTATTTGGCGAATAATGACCCGACCACCGTTGTCTCTGCATCTTCCGTTAAATTTTACAGGGACGCCCGCATAGATACTGCGACTTCAGCTACATTATTGTTCCCCCCTTTAAATCCTGGAGGCGAACCTGTCAGGGCCACAATTAAATGCGATTCCTCAATGTCTCCGCTTCTCGGTTTCATCCCTCGGCTTCCCGATGTATCTGTGCGGGCGGTATGTGAACAAGGCTCAGTCGAGTTATCTAACTATGTTGGACCCATGATATACCACACCATCACCGTGTCTCCCACTGGGAGAAAGGCGTGGACAGAAAAAGCATACAAATTTCCTCCAGACTCGGGGCTCAAAGGGGAGGAATGGTGGTCAACATACAGGTATCAATTGGAAGCCTTTGTTGATAAGGTCAAAGGTCGAGTACCAAGCTCGTGGGTGACTCCCGAAGATTCTGTTGCAAACATGCTGTGGATCGAGAAAATATATGAGACGGTATGCATCTTGTACTTCTATACTGGTAAGCCTCGACTGAAGAGTTTGTGATAGAGTGGCCTGGGGTCTCGTCCACACTCTTCTTTCCAGCTCCCAGCATCCGCATGAAAGACGATGCTTGTCAGAGGTTGTGGTCGTTCAAACGTTTCTTTACCTCCGAGCACGGTGTAAATCATGTTGAAATGAATTCCATTACTCGTCTATATTTTGGGGTTAGAACCTTCTTGACCGTGCACTGCTCTATTTTCTCACGATGCACCTAGTATACGTCCATCGTCCGCGATATCTACCGCTCAGGGATGCTCATCTGCGATGAGACTCATTCCAACAAGTCATGATCTATCGTCGCGCAGGGAGATCAACCGGATGGATAGGGAGATGTGCCAGTACTCTGAGTGGGAGTTCGAAGAGACGAACCGCAAAGATTTTGTCGGTCCTGGGCTACCCTATGTACATTCCGACCACTGCGAACCCCTTTACAGCAACTTCAACATCTTATAAGCAATGGTCGCCCCCAAGGCCAGTTGTCCCCGCTCCCTACAACTCATCGTGATTCGTTGGTGTACAAGATGTTGGTGCTCGCTTCAGTGATAAATCTTCCCTATGTGGCTCACCCTATTCACCTAGACGATCGCCTTGAAGACGTATACTCGCTTTACTGCTTTGCCAGGTCGCCTACCGATTATTTAAGGACCTATCTACACCCTGCGTTCATGCCTTGGGGTGGGCGACATGGACAATTTACTTCATCTTGCATTTGAGTGTACTAGCTGGATATTGCAGTCTGTTTTTCTCTTCGTAGGTATAACGAACAAGGTTTACTAAACACAAGAAAATCTTCAATCGTTGGTTGTAATTGCGTGCACGCCATCTGAAAAGGTGTGGTTCGGCTTGTCTTACCATACCACCAACTAGGTTTCAGGTTGGACACACCATGTCATCTGTCAACGTTCCGTCGACCTCAGAAACCGGGGAACCTGCCGAAGGTTCGCGACGACCAATCTACAAGACAGAGACCACTGGTAACTACTGGCAAGACCTGTGGACTGCGTTCAAGGTTCGAATTATCCTTGGGGATAAGCATTGACCTAAACTGCTCGCGAAGCTAGCGAGTATCCGTCGTCGATGACTTCCAACGACTCCCGGAGATACCGTGCGCGCGAAACAGCCTGCTGAGTGGAATTGCCAGCGGTGCAGGGATAGGGTTCATCCGAGCGATGAATACTAGTATGTGTTGGGCCATTACTACACGGTATACGTCCTCATTCCCAACCTTACAGGCCCATTTGTAGCCTCCAACTGGGCGGTCGGAACGTTTGTCGTGATTTCTGTAGGAACGTGGTTTGTGTCTACAAAACGGAACGGGGTGACCAGTCGCTCACTCTTTCCAGGACGATTTGCCAAAAAAACCTGGAAGCTGAACGTCGGAGGGTCGCAAGGGTAGTAGAGGAAATGCCCAAACGATTTATTAAGCAGGAAGAATCGACAGACGAGGGGTCCAAGGCAGCTTAACTGGGCAGATCTGCTTCATTCACGCTGCAAAACCAACGTCACCAGATCACTGCATTCTCGTCCCAGTTCTCCACTAGAGCAGGGTCATTCTGTGAACTAATGAGCGTTTGCCCGCATCATTTCGGAACAAACGAACCTTGAACGAGTTGGCAAACGCAGAGAACCCTCCATAGAGAACATACACTTTCTGTTCCTTGTACTCTTCTCCTTCCTGGCGAGACCGCTTTGCATCGTAGATCTGTCATGGTCGTTTCAGTTGGATCTAATTGAACGCGTCACTCGGAAATGGAGGAAATCACTTCGGCAGCAAGTGGCCCGCTATGTGTACACTGCTTAGATCAAAGACGAGGATAAGTCGTGAAACATCCGCACCGCTGTTGGCTGAATCTACAATGGAAGACCATGATGGGAATGTCCTTGGTCTTGGTGACAAGGTCATCGACGCCAGACTCAAATTTCAAGGAAGGGAGATTGTATGATCCTTTTATGTTCCCTCCCTTCCAATCGCTGTCACGAACATCGACGACGAGATAGTCTGCATCAAGCGTCGTGTTAGCTAGCTAGGGGAGATCTTGAAAAATCACTACCTTGCCATGGTTTTTTGTCGCTCTTGATAATTCTCGCCAGTTCCTACCAGTACTCGGTGTCGGATATCTGGCCCAGAAAGAAAAAGGAAGAAGGTGTTCGTACAGCACTTGTGATACGGGGTATCCAACGGTCCATCTTGCACACTACCTTAGATGTGTGAATGCAAGTCTGTCTGAGCATGAACTTTTACCACGCGTGCAAGCCAATGACAACTGAACATTGTTGGTATCTTGTTACATCGCCAATGGTAGATCTATCGACGGCTGAGCGACCTCCCCCGTGATACATCCCTTTTTTTGCGTGGTCGCCCTGGTGTCCGTCCCCTGGCAATCTCTCGTGGAGGACTGCCTTCATCCGCTCGAAGATCATCGTCGAACACGTCCCTTTCCTTTCCTTTTCCTTTTCCGCCTTCCCGTTTTCCTTCGAGAGTCGGTTTGCGTTTTTTCGGCTCGCTATGGTGGATTTCGGTCTGAGGGTTATGCTCCCGACTGCTGGGGACTTCGTCTAAGTCCTTGAAGGACACTCGCCTTGCACGCGATTTACTGTGCCCTCGGCCTCGAGAACGTTCGACAGGAGACACTGGGGATGAAATTGGGGAAGATGGAGGTAATCCGGAATTAGATATACTTGACGACGGTGTATGGTAAGCACGAGCACCGTGGAGGGGAGAAGATTGAAGGGTGGTAGTGTTATATGCAGCATGTGGCGGAGGGTGGTGAGAATGGTGCCATGGTTGTCCTGGACTGGGCGCACACGTAGTATAAGAAGGCATTGTGGCAGACAAAAGATAGGAGAGCTGCTGCATCGCTTGCGCTAAGAGGTAGTGTGCTTGCTGCGTTTGCACGGGATCCAGCGGTGATGGGAGAGGACCAAGGTGTGACGGCCCTGGCGTTGCTGGGTTTGGGGAAGAGAATACGCACGAAGGATGCCGCTGAGGGTAAGGATGAGTAACGGGGATGGTCGGTCCGGGAGGTAGCGCCATGTTAGAATTGTAGTCATATGTAATTGGTTTGATCAAGTCAGAGTCGGGAGATCTATAGGCTGGGGAGGACGGTGTAGGATCTTGGGCTTTGGGCATGGAGAACGAGCGCAAACGACGTGAAGTAGTGTGCTCGGATCGTGCTGGGACGCAAACAGGGTAAGGAAGGCAAGAGTCTCCCCGAAACAAAACCTACCGGGAGTTGATACGTCTCGGTCCAATGTCGCTTCGGTGACATAAGGTGACGGCAGCGTAGTGGAGTCCGGGGATGCTTGTTTTCCGCGGTTGCGCGAGCTGTCTTTTTGATCTGTTGCATGACGTTTGAGGATTCCGAACTTGAAGACACAAGCGGATGAATGCCCACCTGGGGATTGTGGCAAAACACTATTATTTGCAGAGGATGCGATACGTTTCCGCTTCCAACCTCGAGACACCACTCCGTGTGATCTGGGGGTCCTTTCTCGAGCGCTCTCGTCTACAGGAGTCTGGACTTCCTTGCCTTTGCCCCGGCGGGTCGGGGATATTGGTTGGTTCACCTCCTGGTCTGAATCTTCATCCTCAGATACTCTGGCAGCCTCCTTTAAGGCGGTGGGCGTCCTTCCGTGGCTGTGGACGATTCCGAGTTTCCGAGGCACGAGGGACAAACGGGGTCGGTTTTCAGATTTAGGTGTTACCTCAGCCTTGGATTTGATTTTGGGTCGAGGGAGCGTCCGAGATTTGGACCTCCCACGCTTGCTGGCTGGGGGCGACTGAAGTGGTTGCGTGACCTGTTTAATAGGAAGAGGTGGGGGCCGGACGAGACGAGTAGGGCGCGTGAGCAGCGCCTCGAATTCTTTATCCGAGTCCGACGAGTCTGAGAGTTCAATCACCTCCGGTTCCCCTTGATCCACATCCTGGTCGGACTCGACTCGTGCAACTGGGTAGACGGCAGTCGATGCATCATGCACCCAGACACCAAGCTCATCTTCAGACTCGTCGTCCGACGGAGGGGCACGAGCAGGAGAAGTGTTATCAACTTGAGGTTCCGAGGAAAGATCTGCACTCGTCTCGCCGTGCGCTTGGGTTGCAGTCCCAGCCTCCCCTTCCTGTGACTGTACTTCCAATGCCTTCCTCATAGCGAACAGTCGCTCTGAGGGCAAATCGTCGTCCACTTCATCACCCGCAAGCTCCCTCCTCCTCTTTTCCGCTTCCAAGAATTCTCTGAGATCTTCAGCGTCCGTAGTGGCCGACAGAGGAGGCACCCCCCGTAACAGTTCCTTCTTTGAGATTGGTGCATCGTCGTCTGTGGCTTCGCTGGGAGGGTGCGTGTTAAATTCGTCGTCGTCGTCGTCCTGTTCGCTATCCTCTTGGTCCTGGTCACCATCAGGGTCTTGGTCACCATCAGGATGGGCAATGTGACCAAAGTGGTACTCCCTGGATGCACCTCTGCACACGCCGCGGTCCTTTATGATGGTGCCGCTATAGAGGTCAAGGATGTCGTCTTCGTCCAGACGTTTGTTATACCGCTCAGCAAGTTGGGCCCAGACGTTCAAAACACGAAGAGTGGATGCTCTGCGTGCTGAATCTACATCCGCGGAGGACGTTGAATCGTTCGAGATAGATGGGGTAGCGGATATGGACGAGGATGGCGTGCTTCTGAGACGAGGTCGTTTTGTGGGTGGTCGGTCGGCGGGTACGACAGAAGGTGACGCGGATGGGGTCAACAACGTTCGTCGTGGCTCGATAGAGAGGCGGTTGTTGGTTGAGGATGTCGCACGCATTCTGTCGCGGTCGCCGTGTACGATGAGCTCAGTGAACTGACGTTGTTGACCGTTCGGGTCGCGTCGCGTGGTATTACTAAAATTGGATATCATTGTGTATATATCGAAACTAATTGGTACAGGTATAAAGAGATCATAAACGACAAAAGGGAAGGGAAGAGAGACAAGGGAAAAAGAAATCTGAGATGATGATTGGCACAAGTAAGCGGATAATGAATCGATCTGTTATCGCTCACCAATCATATCTAACCATCATCTTCGCAGATACTAGAAAATGCAGCAAAATCCCCCACACATTGAATGTGGTCGTTGTCGAGATGACGTTTTAGAGCATCGCGTCTGCTAAACTCTTTGCAGCAGCCCCCAATCATTTCCTCACCTCCCCATAGATAAGATTCGGCTTCGGCTGGAATATGATAATACCTGGCGTCCCTCAGAAGGACACCACAGCAGACCCATTGTGCAGGTCGTTGAAGACGGGTGTGAGTGCGGATGTGACGTTTGAGATCTGGCGTACGATGATTGCGTTGCACCCACTTGCAGTAGGGGCAGGCCCATGGATTGCTCTTCGCAACTGGGGGCTCGGGTTGGATCCCCGGGCCTGCCTGGACGTTTCGGGGGTGTGGGGAATGACGAACGCGGGGTGCACCTTGGGAGGTTCGTTTCCGGGAAGAGCCAGGACCAGATCGTGCAGACCTGGGCCGCTTCTTGGAGCCAAGAATGGGTGACGGAACATACTCATCTTCGGACCCATTCCCGTCGCTCTCCGAATACACATCCTCCGAGTCGTGGGTTGTGACAGGCGAACGACGCCCAATATACGATTTCCGAGTGAAGCGAGGGGTACGACGCGATGAGATTGAAAGAGCTGGGAGGACAGGTACAGATAGCGAGTCGGACTCGACCAGCGGAGACGGGGATCTCGACTGAAACGGGGAGGCTGAGACCTCGCGTACTGATGGAATGGACGGGGGATCGGAGGGCTCCGTCACAGTAGGGAGTTCGTGGGTACCACTGCCAATCTGTCAGACGCGTTAAACAAAGGGAGATGCGGGAGATGCGTACAGGATCAAAGGAGAATCCGGCGATGCATCGAACTCTGTGTCAGGTAATTCGAGCAAAAAGGGCTCGGGATCGACATCAGATTCTGAGTCGCGGTCAAAGAACTCGTCGCCAGAATCCATGTCGAAGGTGGGATCGGACATGGAAGATGGGGATGAATAGGCAGAAATGGGGGAGACGGAGGAAATAGTAGACAACGAGGGGGGACTCGGAGCAGGAGGGACATATGGTTCATCAAACTTATCGTCGGGGTTATACTGAGCAAGCCAGGCCATATCATCGTCATCATCTTGGGCTCTGAGCTTCTCGTACAGTTGCGCCATAGACTGGCGACGATAGATGGTGGATGCCATGGGGAGAAGGGGGATATTTGGGAGATGAAAGGAGGGATACGATTAAATAGGTTCTGAGATCACTTTCTTTCATGTCTTTGAGCCCGCGTTGCCGACCTCGTTTTTTGTTTCTTTGTGGTAACTCCGACGTAGTACCCTCGACACAAGTCACATCGAGGCAGCCTTGTTGCAACGGAACACCGCGTATTTGGCCGCGACGGCCCGGCAACTCGGCGGACTCGTGAGAAATGTGACTCTGTAAAGTGGTTCAGTCACGTGCTTACCATATGGACACAGCCCCTCATATCACACAGGAACTCATGCCAACGCCATGTATTCCTGTATACTCATCTACATTCCTACCGCACGCGACGGGACCGTATCAGCTTGCCTTGCTGCATTCGTGGGCCACGACTGCTCGGGTCAACATCTGAGAAGTACGCGCCAGGTGATTGGTCTACATACCCTCGGATCTTCTTCCTGGGCTGAGCCTCGTGCGCAAAGTCCGCGACTGCTGTCTGTTGTCTGTACTTCTCCATGCACCAGAGAATGTATCTGTAGCACATGAGCAACCGTGGGTTAGTCCGTGACCTTGCACCCACCTTCGATCCTTCACCGCAAGCCCTGCCTTCTTCAAGTCATATCCCGAAGTGTGCCAGAATGCGTCCCAACTATCTATAGAGACCTTTTTCTCTGCAGACCGTCCAATTGCATGCAAAAAGGCCTGAGGGGTGGTAATATCACCTACGTCACTTCCATCAGCACAGGACCGTCTTGTCGGCGGCGACCACACCTCGCGGGGACGGCACCGGTCTGAGTGCAGCCTTGTTCTGAACGGATCTTGCCAACGTCTGGCTGACGCGCCAGAGCGAGGGTTGCAGTAAAAAGGACATTGGAAAAAACATTCAACTTTTTCACCATACATGCTTCGACATCTATCACGTGATTTCTGGTGCAACACAAGTAATTTCCGCCACTCTCAAAACACAGGTGCATCTCGCAAGAACAGTCTTACTTCCTCTTTTTTAACCCATCGGGTGACCGAATTGGCTGCGTTGATGACCGCCGTCTTGGGCAATCTCGGCGACATAACAATGTAGAGCTCAAATGGTTGTGTGATCTAGAAGCCTTCTTAAAAGCAGATAAGCCTCGAGACAAGCGACATACCCATCCCATCACAATCTCTTTTTCTGCGCGGATGTACTGTAGCTTGAGGGGCCCACTTTGGTTGGACTTGGCATGAATCGCATCATACACAACTTGATATGCAGTAATAATTCTGCCGAGCGAAATTAAAAGACTTGGTAAATGGCGTGATTGTAGACAGTACCTTCTCTTCTCTTCGATTTCCTCGTATGGATCCTCGAAGATTGGAAACGTGATTTGAACGTGAGCCCTGGATTTGTATATAAAGTGTCGCAAGCCTGGTACTGCAAGCTGGGAAACGGAGTACTGTGTTTTTCCTGAATCTATCGCATCCGATATTGAATCGAGGAGACCATTTGAGTTCAATCTCTACCAGGGAAAGTGGTGATGTCGAGAAAGAATGATCAGTAATGGAACCACGAACCTCAGCGACAGCATCACACCACCCTCGAACTGTCTCGAAATCACCCCCTCCGCTAATGCACACAAGACCGATACCTGTGTCCAGTTGATCAGCCCGCTGAGCGACGTCACCCGCTCTTTCGCTCGGATGACCTCGCACATCGCCAGAAGCACCAGACTCAGTATTTGGTCCATCGACTTCGCTACGTTCTGGTTTGCGTAGGAATGTTATATAGGCATTCACAAAGCCCGCGGAGTTAAACTTTGGGAGGCATATAGGGATCCATGATGCAGCCGCAGGGGAATTGAATATTGATGGAGAGTGAATTGTATTGACAATGATATGGATATCTATTGAAAGGATTGATACACCCAATGCATAAACCATCGAGACACGGACCCGATGGATGTATAGAGTGCTTTTTCGGTCGCACAAGAGTGATCACGCGACCGTTGGCGACGAGAATGATGTAAAGGGTATCCTGATCACACATGAGTGCCAAAGTCCCAAATTTCGCTCACAATTTACCTTCATCTTGGTCATGGGTACCAGCGTTTCCGCAACTCGGGATCTCAGACCTGAGTCCAGTTGGAGGCAATGCAACGAGGATGTCGCCATTGCAAGGTCGAGTTCTAGCCGTTTAAGCAGGGTGAATAGAAAGGGTTCTGTACCTGAAAAAGGAGGAAAGGGAGGTCGGCGTGCAGCCCTACACAATAGGTTGGAGAACGAATCAGTACCATTCAACAAACGACGCAAGTCAAAATTTGTCCGTCGTTCAAATATCCGTCGTAACTGAGAGGCTGTGACGACGCTTAGTATTTGGAGATGTAAATATTCTAGATGAGATCGAGTCTTGCTTTGATTAGCACGGTCAGGTGTTGATATACCAAAGGTCCTCGTGCACCATACTCACTACTGACTCCGGTTCACCCCACGTGGATGCGCACACGTAGTAAATCGGTGGGCGAAGCAGGAATGTGATCCTGAGCGGACCAGCATTGATACACCGCAGTTTGTCCCCATCATCGATGAACACAGAAACAAGAGCTTGGATGATGCCCATAGTAGAAGAGAGCTCGTGCTCGCTCGCGGACCCACTTGGAATGGGTCAGTAAATACGCTCGCCAATGTAGCACGGTCTCATACCTGATGAAGACAGGCTTTCCGGCGTCGGTCAAGACAAAATACTCCCTCGGCTTGAATGGTCCACGTGGACCATCTTGGGGTTGTGTCAGAGATCAGGGGGAAGTAAAGTAGATGATAGGGTTGAATCACAGACCGACGATTGGGGCCTCAGCGCAAACGGAAGGCATAGAATTAGAAGGGTGAAGATCTTGGACATGGTTGGACACGGAGATGGCAGATAAAGCAGTGAAATACCTGAGTGATCCTTCTTCAAGGTGCGTCTCAAGTGATCGCGCAGGTTCTTCCTGGACTCCTCGTCCGCGACATCGTCTATCTGTCCGACTGCAGTGGTTTCTTCGCTGGTTGTTGTCTCTACCTCTGCATCGACATCGTGCACTAGAATCCCATCACTGATATCAAGATTAATCACTGACGATGCTGAGCTTTCGAGGCCAGTCGCTGGCTGGATGTAGGGGGACTGCACTGCGGAAGCGGGTGCATGCGGTGATGGCGCGTGTCTGGTTACGTGGGGGACGACAAGACCAGAGGTAGGTGGAGTATCACACATGGGAGGAGGTTACTACAAACACAGGTAATTAACCAACACGCCTCCCTTGTACCCACACCCCAGCCCGGTTTCGTGTATCTCCCATGCACCACCACTTCTCAATCATGTCCACCGTGAGCACCTCAGAGCCAAGATCAAAGAAATCGAGCCCACCAACACCTGCTTGTGTTTCCCAGTCAAAGACGCGGACTGGAGCGGGTCATTTCAGCAGCCAGATCATACGTGGGGCAACTTACTGTGCTGAGCATCAAATGACGCCCCAACCTTGAACTCCCCGACATTCTCGAGACCAAGTGCCGTTGCACCACCGCGCGTTGCAAGGAACAGTGCTTCCTTCCATTCGACGTGAAGCGACTTGTCCTCGCCACCCGTCTCGGATTTGTTCAGGACACGCTCCCCTTCGCGCACCCGAGAGGTTGCAACAGCGTGTCTCGTGCTACTCAGTATGTCAATGCTGTATCCCCCTGCAACATCAGTTCCAAGGCCAACTATCACGCCCTTGTCTAGAGCCTCGCGCAATTGGAAAGGCCTCTCCGAAAAGTATACGTTAGACAAGGGACAGTGGGCTACCGCCGTTTGGTTGACCACGAGTTCGTCGAGCTCTTCCAAGCTCAGAAACGTGCAGTGCGCTTGGACGGTGCCTCTTTTCAAAAGGTTATGCTGTGTTCCTCCAAATGAGTGTGTATTGTCAGGTGGAAAGGATCATTACCTTTTTGAAGACTTGGATGTCCTCAACCTGACGTTCGTCCCTCACCCACTTTGCTTCGCCATACGACTCAGCCAAATGACTCTGGATACGCGTCGATTCCTTTTCGGCGAGCTCTCCGAGCTTGGCAAGCGACTCATCGGAACACGTCGGCACAAACCTGGGAGTGACGACCGGTTCTACTAACCGTCGGTGCGGTTCCAACGAGTCTGTAGAGGCTCTGCATCGACGTATGAACTCTTCGGCGGATTTATACGACTCGTCGGCACTAGACTCTTGATACGTTGGTCGCGATGATTTATCCATGGACAGCTTGCCGACGAACGCCCGCAACCCTGCCGTTTGCATCTCCTGCGCGAGAATAAGGCTGTGGAACTTGTGTTCACCAAAGGGTTAAAGGGAACTCGATCACCTACTTTGTCTCTGTCTTGATCGTCCCGAAGAGCAGAACAGCACCGGTCCCGACTTCTATCAGGCGATGAGCAAGCCGGCGGTACACCTTGGTGGCTAGCTGTGAATCTCTATCGAGACCTTCCTCGGCCTTGTAGGCATAATTGTCGAGCCACTCCATCAGTGGGAGGTCGAGCCCAGTTCCCTGGTACATGAACTGGGGGGCATGTAGATGCAGATCGCAAAAGGTGGGGAATAGGAAACTTCCCGCAGGAAGGGTTTTGATGGAAGACGGATACTGACGGATATAGTCCTGTGAGGACTCTGAGGTAGACGGAGACAAGTGGGTGATGAAACCACGATCATCAGTTACTGGACAAGAGTCAGACAGGGTGTATGATGGACATAACTGGGCATACAAAGGAGGTAGTCCTGTAGGATCTCCAGGTCGCCCAGAGCAGGACAATGCACAAGAGTTGCTTGCAACGCCAACGGTGCGGCCATGGATGATGGTAAAAAGAGAGATAGTACGGCTGTGCCAGATAATGATGGTGTACATTAACGATGTATGCCTTATAGCTCTGGGATGTGAGATGCATCATTCCTCAGCCAGTCTATCGTCACATCCTCCAAATGATCATCGAAATCTCCGAATTTTCGATGTAAGTGGTCATCCCGGACGAGGGATACCGCATGCGAGGGTGAGTCGGGGTTCGCCAACGTGACCCGCGCACCTGCAGTGAACGCTGGCGGTTGAAAAGTTTGTGGACGCCACGTCGTCAGGCCAGACTGCGGGAGGTATGGCTAGAGAAGTCGGATGAGCGATGTGGTATCGCCGCAGAGACCGACTCACAATCAACGCTGCCTCGCCTGAACCCAGCGCATCACCATCGAGCTGATAACCACCGTGAGACGAGAGGACACAAAAGAGACGGTAGTTGTACCACAAACGCGATCGCATCGCTGAACTGGGCTCGGATTTGCTCTGCTACGCGCTCTCCGACTGGTGCCAGGGCTGTATCGTCTATTCTCTCGCAAGCCTGGTAATATCCGACCAGAGAAAGGTCTAGGGATTCCGCGTGCCCTCTTGCCTGTACAATGTATAGCCCAGGTTGACGCAAGTCCGTATGGAGACACGCACCAGGTCAAGGCCAATCTCCATCATGGGGCTGAGGCTGGTCCAGTGATGGAGGAGCGGAACGACGTCTTGGATGATCACCACATCCGAGACTAGCTTTCCAAGTAATACCCCGTTCACTTGCTTGTGCGGGTGCTTGGCAGCGTGAAGGAAAATCTTGACATAGGCTTTGTGGAGAACCGAGTACGAAACCATGACAAGTCGGACTTGATGTGAGAATGTTCATAAAGCCACTTGTTCCACTGAACCACCATGGACTCCGTGTTTACCTTGACATCCGCCATCTCTCTCGCAGGTGTCGCTGCTGTCGCCGTGCTTTCGTCTGCGTGTGCCAATACCTTGTTACCCAACAACATACGATGGCAGGACAGGTATACCTTCATCTGGTTGGTAAGTCAGTGGGTACAACTTGATAGACCAGCATCAAATTGCAATCGTCCAGGCTTTCGATGCAATGGTACACTTTGTATTCGAGGGTTCTTTCCTCTACCTCTCAACCTTTGGCAGGTCCGTAAACACCAGCACAGGTTACTTTGCAGAACTTTGTAAGTCATTACTTGCTAGCAATGTCACTATGATGAACGTCTTTACACACCACCAGGGAAAGAGTATACCCTGGCAGACGCTCGTTGGGGTATTTCAGATCCGACAGTTGTATCCCTCGAAATATTGACTGTGCTCGGTGCTGGCCCACTCTGTTGCTACATCCTAACCCAGATCGTCAAGAATGACCCCGCACGTCACTACTGGATTATCGTGCTGTGTACCGCAGAGTTATACGGAGGGTGAGCAGCTTGTCAAGCTTCAGACCCGAGCTGATGCGTGGATAACTCAGATGGATGACGTTCTGTCCCGAATGGTTGACTGGAAGCCCAAGTTTGAATGTGTCTAACCCTCTTTATCTCTGGGTCTACCTTTTGGTAAGTCTGAATAGGTCAGTCGCTTAACGGGTGGGCTAACGAAAGTCCTCTTGGGAATATAGTTTATGAATCTTGTGTAAGTGATGCCATCAAAGGTTTCACCGTTTGTAACCACCCCCGTTTCAGTTGGGTCGTTATCCCTCTTTGGCTCATGTGGGATTCGTATGGGCATATTACAAGATCGTTGTGGGACGTTCAAGCCAACGCACAAGCAAAGAAGGATTGACCGTATCCTTCTTGGTGATCAGGAATATCTGCTACGCGCTTGTATACAAGTTGTTAAAACACACAACACGGGTCACAGAGTAATCTAATGTCCTCGTCATAGTAACAACGCAGTACTGTCCGTATAATGTTCAAAGAGAGTCATACACAAAAGTGTTCAGGTCTAAATGTCTCCGTCAAAAGTAACTATATTAGTACGTCCGGCATGCCAGTCCAGCTGCTGAATACCAGATTGCCTATGATGCACGGATGCTGAATAGAGGACTAAGGTTGCCGCTGGTGCCAATCACTTTTGAAATGTGCATGAGGATAAAAGGAAATGACGAGGTAATGGTGCTCAAGCGCTCACAAGCGACAGCATAGCCATCACCTTCAGGTATATTGATTGGGACCGTGAAGGTGGCCATCCCTTGCATGATTGGGATTCCAACTGCCAGTGGGTTTTCTGGACGTTTATTACCAGTCAGTCGAGTAGCATCAGCTGAGACCGGTCGACTTACTCGTGTCCAAGTGTTCGGAATCGTTGTCTGGATGACCAAGGTCGATTTTCACAACATAATCCTGAGCTTCAATGGGAATATCGTCTGTTTCCCATTTGACGACGCCATTTTTACCCAGGTGCCAAACGGTGTAGTTGGTGGGTTCCGTGATGCTTGGTGAAATAGCAAGGAATGAAGTAGGCTTTCTGGGAGCGGCGTTGACGAGGCAGGGGAGGACGGAGAAGAGAGCGAACGAGGAGATCAACATGGTTAGTGAAAAAGAATGGAGATGAGACGGGGTTTATATCGTCGGCAGGGTGGACATTGTCGGCACGTCGCTTGAGTTGCCAGCGCTGTTTGTACCCTCATGGAGTTGTCGCTCTCATCGCCCGTAGACACCCTCGTATACTCCCTCCATGAACGAGCCATAGTCTCTGTTCACGATCTCCTCGATGCCTACGCGACGTTCACCAACCGGGTCACATCGCACGCCCATCTCCTGCACGACACGACACACCCCGTCCTCGCCTTCCTCGACACGCACAAGGACGACCTCGTTCGCGTGTTGAGACGCGATGTTCGTCGTGCTGTGGTCGACCCACCGTCCACGCTCTCTCCTTCCTTTACTGGTATTTACCACAGCAGGATCGCCTCAAAGCAACTTGCTTTGGATGTATCCCTGCTCTGCCAGCATGCCCTATGTGCACTCACGACCATATTCCGATTCCCCGCCTTCTTCTCTGTATTCCCTGGTATGTTCACTTGGAACTTGTACAACCACACAACTAATGTTACTCAGAACGCGATCTCTCGTCCTTGTTTGGTGAAGTCCTAGACATCTCTCTTGCGGATCGTTTGCCAGGCTGCGACCAAATCCATTCTCTCTCATTGCGTGTCTTGAGTTGCCATCGTCTCCCTCTGACAGTCCTCAGTCTTCGAGAAGGTGACATAGTTCTCGTTCTTCAACGGAGTTTGGATGAAACAAGACAACCAGTGAATATTATTCTCGAGGGCACCAAAGTAGGCTCATGTATGTTTGCTTCTTCCTTGCACTCATCTTTCCTAGACTATTTCCCATACATTACAACACTATTCATCTACATTTTTCCTTCCTCTCTCTCCGTTACTTCCTCACGTGACGAAGAACCTGTTTTCTGAATCTCACGAGCTCCGCTTGCACTCCTCCATTGCCTTGGGGAAATTTGCGAGTGCACTCGTTTCGCAGGTGGAACCGAAATGGCACACGTTACCCAATCACATCGTATCCTTTTTGGAATCTTACTGTGACGAATCCCAGGTAGCTTTCGAGGACACAAATTTCTCTCGCATGATCCGTGCGACCTTTTTCTCAGAATCACCCACACACCCAAGCGTTGCTCCGGCACAGATACTTTCAGTTCTCGCCTCCTTGATAGTCCTCTGTGGCCCTACATTATATGAGGAACCCGTGATTCTACGTTTCATCCTTCAATCCCTCGGCATGGCACTTAAACACAAACGGGCCATTATACGAGCTTTGTATCCGCACGTTTGGAGATGTCTCGTTTGGACTTTTAATCAGATGCTTCTCAACCCTGAGAGCGTAGAGCCAACAGCGATTTCTTTAGCTTTTCATGCGATCAGGCAAGAGGTGAGCGGAGGTATTGGCATCGCACTTGTCAATGTGCTTTTATCTCAGCGGATCTCGGCCATCCGGTCAGACGAACGTGGCGAGAGGGTATCTCAAGCATTATCTGTCATCAAGGCAATGGTTCAAACGGAGTGTAAACATACTCGTCATGAAGGTTTCACGCTTCTCCAGGGGATTTCCGGTCATGCACAAGTTAGACACCAAATCACACAGAGCATGCATGAAATTCCTGCTTCGGTCTTGCTCAACGGGGCTATCATCGGTCCTGAGGGGGAAAGTCTCTCTTCAACCATCCACTCTATCCCCAAGGTTCCAGTTACCATACATTGGCTCGAGGAGTCAGAGATTGCTCGGAACTGCGGGATATTACTGGTGATATGGAAACATTCTGCGATTAAAGTAGACAAGGAAGAATTGGGTGTGAGTCGATTTGTCGCCTATATTGTTCCCCTATTAAGCATTTGCGTCTCCAAGCCAAGTCTCGTTGACGTGTGGCTCTCTGTCTTGCTTGCATACTCCCGCCAGGTTGAGTCTGGACATCATGTGTGCACGGCAGAAATGCTGAGATCCTCGGCTGCGACAATCGCCGAGTTTTTACCATCAGCACCCCTGGAATCGTGGGATGTCAACGATCAATTATACAGACTTGATTTCATCGACAAGCTGTGGTCTGCAATGCAACAGGCTTTCGTTTCCCAAAGTCTTACGGAGCCCGCTGAGCTCATCTTGACCTCAGTTCTAAAGCATCGATTCCACGTCCTTGATCTTGGCGTCCGGGCATCGTGGGGTAGACTCTGTGCCAGTCTCATGGTGACAGCTCCGCCTTCGTTCCTATGCAACATAAATGACCCCACTACATTACAATTGGTCATCCGAACCCAACGTGAACTCTGGGGGATTGTTGCGGCATCCTCCTCCTCCAAACTCGGTCTCGACCAGCGGCAGCTTGTAAAATTTCTGGTGATACCGATCTGGTACGTCAATATCCTGCATGCTATTGTTTGTTGATGGGACCAGTTCCTGGGTTTTATCCAATCCTGAACTAAAAGCATGGGAAGCGTTGCTTCGGGATGCTATCGCAGTATCGGGGGATTCCACCATTGTTGCCGATATCTTGCCACATTTGCAAAATAAAGACGCTGAAAATTGGTACGGCTTCGTCACTATCTTTGTACAAAGTTGTTTACAGTCCTCCAGGGAGTCAATCATATCCGTGTTAGGTTTCCTCTTGACTTCTCATGAACACGGCATCGCACCATCTAACGAGCTTTTGTCCGTGGTAAACACCTGTTTGACTGTCTCTTACAGCCGATCACGTCACTTCCAGGCAGCCCTGACATGTTCCCTTGAATTGCTCAATGTCATTCGTTGTGTGATAGCTTCAGATCCGTGCAAAGTAATGCAGATACTCCATGTTCTCCATAGCAGCCTCAATCTTTGGATCGAGGATCGTCCCGAGGTCATGTCCGACGACGAGTTTAATTCTGTGGTACGATCTCTTCCTTTTCCAATCCTGTCACGCTGAAGCTATATTCTAGGTCGTCCCACTGTATTGCGAGACCCTCAAGATTCTAGAAGCTCTTCCATTATCGATCGAGTCACTCCAGAGCATGGAGGATTTCCTTGCGTCCCCCTTTTTCCACATTCCGACGCCAGCCATAGCCCCATTCGCCTTTGAAAAATTCTGGAGGGCAACCTATCACGGCCGCAGCGAGTTCTCGAATGCCCTTCCCGGCAAGGTCAAATCTTGTCTGAGTAGTTTCGTGGCCGCATACGGAGGTGATCTTGCTGATGGATTGTCCTTGACCACCGAGTCGCAGTCGCAGTCACAGAGCATCGTGAGATGATCCCTTTGCAAGTCTCTGCGCAAACACCGATCGTCTTTGTTTGAAGATCTATGATTCCCAGGCTCACTTTCCTTCCAGTCGTTCACACCAAGGTTCTAGTCCATTATCAGCGTCGACGCACGCTGGGCCTCAGTCAGAAGTGATTGGTAAGGAGGCCACATTCTTTGAAGATAGCGTACCTTAACCAACGATGCTGCATCAAGCCCGGGGGCATTCCAGTCCAATCGTTGAAGGCCAGTCAGAAGGATCAGTGCGCGAGTCCCAAATACGTGTCTCGCCGATTGCGTCTCCTGGGAGCGCATTCGCCAGTCCTCCTTACCCCGAGAAAAATCTTTCAGTCTCCCCATACGCGCCAAACCAGAAGCGGAAGCTTTCGGAAAGCGGTAATCATGTTTGATGATTGTCGGATGAATACGAAGTTGATCTCCCTCTTTTTCAGATGGCGCACCTCGGAAGCGAAGTCGGTCCACACGGGCTACTCTTCGCGCCGCCCGCAAATTCGAATCAGAACCTGCTACGCGTGATGTGACACCGATTGATGTTCCGCGTATGAATTCTTTGCCACTCAGGAAGAGGATGGTGTTCGATGGCGTACGGGTCCCTACTCTCCGCGGGGTTAGGCGGCGACAGAGAGCAGAAACGAGCAAGGGCGAGCGGGACCTCGTATCCACCCCCCAAGCACCCTCATGTTCATCACGTAGTGCACGCCGAAGAGACGGTACATCGCCGTCCGCCTTGCCCCCTTCTGTCTGGTCCGAGGAGGAGAGCTTTCATTGGGAAGATGGCCGCGTCGAGGTAACATCATCGGGCAAGTGTGATCTTCCCACACAATCAGTTATCTCACATTCACCTTGGACCGTATTCAGAGATCGACATTGACCAGTCGTTGATAGCTCTCCACTCAAGTTCTCCACCGCAAATGGATGCATTTGCTCCGCATGGTATGCTAGCGTATTCTTGTGTGCTGTCTCATTCAACCAGACCATCAGACCCCGATGAAGAATCGAATGTTCTCCCTGGATCGAGTTCGCCAAAGGTAATGTCACAAGGCGGCGTCTCACCGTCGGCTCCGCCCCGTCCGTCCTTACGGAGGGCCAAGACGACGTCAGCAAGGCTCGATGCCCTGCGGGACGTCTATTCCGCTGTTGCAAATGGGGGGTCTCAGTTACCCATGTCTGAACTTGTCCAGGCAACAAAACTGGTCCACCAGATTGGTGCGGTGTTGACTGATCAGATGGGGAAGAAGGTGGGCGATCGATGACATCTCTCACGACAATACTCCAAGGAGTCTTTATGATTATGTATAGTCTATACCGTAGTCAAACTGTTATATCCTCAGTTCATGATCGTTTGAGCCCAAGTTGAATTGATGGTTATGAACACAACTATGCAATGAAATGATACAAATGTCAGCAATGCTATTTAATAGGGTAGATGGTATAGCGAAGAGATGCAAAAGTTATCCAAAATGTGTTTTAATGACATGTCCAAAACGTTGCTGGCGTCGTGCAACCAGATCCCTCGATGGGCTAGATGGGACGTCATCACTTGATAAGTCGTAATCAGGATCCATGTGTCTACGTGGAGCAGGCGAAGCGAGGTGGCGAGGGGACACTTGGCCAAGGTGCGGGTCATCATCCGAGCCTTCTGACGCAGGTCCTCTGTCTCCGATATCAGCGAGCATTATCGAGTCATCTATATTAAATGGTCAGGGGAACATGCATATTCCGAGCAGTTGGTAACTTACCACTTCCCGCAATTACCGACGCCTCTACTGCGGTAAGCAAGGGAGAGGAGTTCGTGTCAGTGTCATCCCAACACTTCATTCGTTTCCTCCGGAGCGCCACCGTTTCATCACCATAGGAATCACGAAGCTCCGGCATTGATGAGGAACGTTGAAGACCGGAAGATGCTATGGCGGCATTGATGCTCTCAGCACTGGCCCTTCTCTCTATGTCACGTTTCCGAATATCCGCCAGTGACGGAACAACAACGGCCTCCATGACAATTCGCTGGCGTTTCCGTTTTCGGGAAATCGTACCCGTCTGGGAGGTCACGGTTGGAGCCAGGGACTGTTCTCGGGATACTTGAGGCTTCTTTATGGAGGAAGAGAGGACTGCCTCGACTATCAGTTCGTCTTCCAGGTCGCTATCTCTTGACGAGGGGAACTCAATGGAAGAACGAATAAATGACGACCGTCCCCTTTTACTTGCACTCTCTCGGGGTAATTCATCAACTATCTGGCGTTTACCAAGAACAGAAGCAGGTTTGCTCCTACTGGGCGTAGCGTATATCTCTTCAGCTGCAGGCAACACCGGCAAGGGTGAAACATTTTCCTTGTCCCAAGAACCACGTCCTTTGCCAGGGGAAGTGTTTAAACGAACAGAACGCGGCGTTGATGGGGTTGCGGGATGAACAGGAAGAGAGCCAGCGGACGGTTTGAGCAAAGAGGACTGGAAGGATTCCGGTGTGCTCGTTGATTTGTGTGGACGCGGTGGGGTGATAACACGAGGGGATCGTGAAATTTTTATAGGGGTACAAGGTTCCGTAGTAGCATAGGCGGTCGACGAGGAGAGGCTTGCGGCTGGGCTAGGCGTTTGAGTAGACGCACCGAACAGCGCTGGTCCAAGACGGCCAGCAAATGGCGATGGTGTTTTTCGATCTTCCGGAACTTGCAGTGTTCGTATACTGCATATTGAGCGAGGTCGCGAACTAAACGGTGATGACGATGGGGTACACGGAAGACTGCCATTTTCACCATGTGTGGATGATGGCGCCTGCACTGCAGGGTCTTCGTTCTCTTCGGGATCACTAGAAGGCTCAACGTCGGCCGTCGGCGAGTCTGCAGGACGAAGACAGATTTGGAGATCCTGTGGCCAACCGCCTTCTGGTTCTTTCACATTTGTAGTGACCGTAGTCCAGAATTCGCTAAATGCTTCTCTGGCGATTCTGGGTTTATCATCACGGCCAATGAAGACTGATTGAAGAAGAGGCGATAGAACCTCGAGAACCTTGAACGTATGTGGGAGTTCTTGAATGGCCAGCAAAGCAGTTTGGTAGAGAGGTAGCACATCCAACGTGTATTCATCCCGCGTGAAAACACGGAACTCGTCCGATAGCCAAGTAGTGATACCATCCTGTGTCATTTCTAGGAGGCTTAGACGTAAATCCACAGGACATGTGGCAACCGCTCGCGTGAGAGATGCGATGAGCCACAGGGATGGTTTCAAACTGTAGGGCTCTGGGGGATATGTCGAGAGCAGCGTTTCATTGATCAGCGCAAAGACGTTGGCAGGAAGCTCTCTGATGTCTTCCATCTCGCAATGTGATAAAAGGAGGTCGGCGACACGAGTTGGAGAAACGATGCCTGGACAAGGAGATCGGGTTACCACACTTGCCACATGGTCCAATACGAGCAGTGCGTCCGTCCCGTTGTCGTTGGCTTTGTTCATTGTATGTCTAAGGAACCCATCCCACGTGCTGAATTCATCATTACTTAACTCCCAAGCACAGCGACGACTGTCGAACATCTGTGAATGGTGTAGAAGCGGATGGAGAAATGAGAACTTACTCAAATGGAATCCCAAGGAGAACGGTAGCACCCTCCCATTGTGCCTCGCGGTTCCCAACCCACGTCTCCACGAAACAGCCCCAAACGATGCTTTGCACTCCAGTTTCATATGTCACTCTGGAGTACGATCGCGATCTCTCCGCCCAGAAGCTTTCCATTTCCTCGGCATCGCAGATAACCAGAGTCTCGGAACACAACTTGGCCCACTCCTTCCTCGTGGCACGGGGAGTATCAACATCCCAAATAAGATCAGATTCGTCCTGGATGAGGCATCCCAATAGCTTTGCGGCAGCCGAATGAAGCGTATTGCGAGGAAAGGTGGTTTGCATGCATGCCCAGAGTTCCCTGACAGCGCCAAGCTTCATCGCAGAATTTGATCGCATTGGTACACTTTTGGTTGCCCCCAAGTGTGAACCTTTCGAGGAAGTCGGACTGGCAATCAGGGCAAGATCCAATTGTGAATCACGGAGAATCTCAACAAGAATAAAAGCAGCTTTGGATGCGAGTTCAACGATGCTTTCATGATCGTCGGCATCTGGGCACAAGAAAATCAGTGAAATGGTAACAATAAATGGATAATGAACAACCAAGGAGAACAGCCACATTGGCTTTTAGAAGGCCATCCCAGGTCGCGAGTGTTTCGGACTGGCCAACTTGTGAGCGACCAACTATACCAATTGGTAACGCTTACCGGCAAGGAGGAGTCGCTAGGTGTCTCCAAGCAGCCAAGGGAGGCTCTCCAAATTTCGATCAACTCATTGAAGATCCACTCCCTAGACAGCTGATCGCGAGTCAATGGTCGAATATCGCTGAGCTGCGGACACTCGTCAAATATCGGTTTTACAACAGTAGACAGCGACTTGTATTCAGCAGTTAGCAACCCGGGATTGGAAGAAAACAACGAATGGGGCAACAAGTTGTTTGAGGACCAAGGTTTACTATTGTTCTCACAGCTGACGAGAATTTTGGCAATGTCGATGGCATCGAGAGTGGTTTGACCACCTTTATTGAGCATGGTCTTGACAAGCCGCAGAGCCTTCCTCAGACGATCTTCATCGTCACAGTCATCCCCAAGGAGCGCCGCTACTGTCGAGATGCCCGTCCCCATATCGACCACAGACTTGACTACCTTCCAAAAGCCTTCACGGGATAACGCCTCATCCTGTTCACCGACAACCTCTTCCTCACCTTCACCGTGCTCCAAAGGTGGTTGAACATATGCCCAAGTAATACATCTCCATAAAAGTGAGGAGAGGGCACGGACAGAGCTCTTCTTGTTGCGCATGGCGAGGGATAACAATGCGGATATAACGCGAGCCAGCCGAATATCTGCATAAACCAGAGGGCCCAGCAACACGATCAAGGAGGCAAGAACACTCAAAGCCCATACAGGGCCTTGTGCAACATGTTGAGGATCAACGGTGTTGAGAGTGGTTCGAAGGGTTCGAACGATACTAGGCTCTGCTACGGGCTTCGCAGGGCTCCGACGGGGGGATAGAGCAGGAGGAGTGGTAAGGAAAATAGAAACAATATTTGATATGCGAGCATGAACAGACGAAGGTGGGAGACTGACACAGCCCAACACGAATCCCCCGAGTGCATGGCACGCCTGACTTCGCAAACCAAGTGTTGGGGCCAACAGGTTCGCCAGTATTGATGGCAAGAGTTCAATAAAGGCAGGAATGAAGGTAGAGGGCTGGTGGAGAGACAAATCATGAACAGCCTATCGCCACAAATCAGTCGAAAGGCAGGTTCGTTGCAATAGATTTGTACCTTGAGTCCATCGCATGCCGATCCCTTCTTGCCCTCCTTCCCAAGCTCACCTTCCATCCCACGCCGCAAAGCGAAAGCAATTCGATCCCGAGCAGGGAGTAGAACAGTTTCAGGAAGTCGCTGGACTTGTAGCAACCAGATTGATAGTGCACACGTCTTTCGTGCATTTGGAGTGGGTAACTCGTCAGCCATAGGAATGGCCAGTACGTGAGTGAGCATATCGCGCAATTGAACATCTACAGATATCTAAGACAATGACGGTGGATGAATGTCAGGGAGGCATACCATCAAATATTTGATAAACAGGTGGCAAGGTAAATACGGCACTGAGGAGCCGTAAAACGACATGAGTTGTGGTGCAAAGATCTCGAGCAAGTTTGACTTGGGATGCTGACATGCCCTGCTTCTTCTTCTTGGGGCTTTGCTTTGGAGATGGCAGAAGAGAAAGCGCGTCTTCCTCTTCGCGCTCCTTGTCGTAGTCGGTGGGGATATCATCTTCTGGAGATGAATCAGACTTGGGCTCGACGAATGCCTTGTCAAGGTCCCGAATAACTGCCTCAACAAACGCATGCGTATGCTTGCGGAGGGGCTGGAAGAGTGGCCAAGACGCGTCTGCATCTGTTGAGCTCATGACAGCGGTTCGTAACCGGGCATGCAGAATAGAATACGCCTCGATGAGGTCACGAAGGGTAGACAGTGGGGAGATTATTTGTTGGACTGGCCTCGAGAGGTAAGAGAGATCGACCAGAGGGTCTTCTGGTTCCGGGGTGATCTGTCTCTGTTCCTCTTCTGGTAGGAGGAGAGGATAGTCACGCTTCTTGAGAATAGACTTGGCTGGCTGTTCCGTGCAGGGCCGAAAAGGCTGAAGGCCCGACGATGCGGGACTGTAAGTCAAGACAAAATACTGGTTTTGTTGAGCCCAGGCGACGCGTGAGCGAGGCACATAGCTCTCCTTGTCACGGTGGTGAGAAGTACAAGGAGGGGTTGGGAGAGCCATGAAGACGACGACGACGGGGATAAGAGAAAAAAAAAACGAAGGTCGTCGTCGTCGTTGGAAAAGCCACGACGGTGACTAAATACTTCTATGCAATTAAACGCGCTAGTTTACGCGTCGCGTTCAATGTTTGTCTCTATAACATCACGTGATCGTTTAGTTCAGTACTGACTACGTTCAGTATGAAGTTGGCTCTTACGACGCATTTGACAAGCCTATTGTGAACAAGTTCTCGTAGAACATTCATGCCTGACTCTCCGACTTGCAGGGTAAAAAGTCAAGTTCAGAATCTGAGATGTGGCTCTGCAAGACGATGGAATGCCGAGTTGGGAAGACGCCAAGTACTGGCACCCATGACCCGTCGACCACGTCCCGTTCACAGACCTGCAGTGGCTCGGCAGCGTGAAAGCGTTGAACGCTCAAGGACCCGTGCTGCAAAACTAGCTCGACCGAAGGCCGTCGATTTCTTGTCGGGATCAGAAGACGGTGCCGAGTCCGCAGAGTATCGCGAATTCCACCGCAACGGTGACAGTGACGACGAAGACGGTGATGGAGACTCGTCGGACGGAGATGTACAGGAGGATGATGCCCCTCGGGTTGCACAGTGGGTCGATGACGAAGAACTCGACCAGGTTGACTTGGATGGTGTCCGATCTCCCAGTCTAGACTCTCAGGGAACCGACGATGGTCACACTGCAGATGAGGCAGGGCCTTCCAGAAAACTGGTGAGCAGTCCGTGCATGATACTATTCTTTCCCCTTGCTCAATTCTCTGCCGCAGCGATCCCTTGAAGATGGTCAGTATCCCTACCTTATTTCATTGACGAGCGAAAACTCATGGCACGGTCCAGATCTCTCTACCCTGCCACTCGGTGCCCTGCGGAGTGCCCAGCGTTCTCTCGCGCAAGCGCATGCACTGAGTGATTCAGAAGAACCCTCCGAAGACGATTTCAGTGACGACGACGACCCGTCCCCCCAACTCGGCAAGGACAAGAAAACATCGGATCAATCATCCAAATCAACGTCTGTCATACCCAAGCGAACAAACAAGCACGCGTAGGTACACCATCTCCCCCTCCCACGTATCCTCACGATATAAATCACAGACCTGTCCAACTCACCTCTAAACGTCCAGTCAGCCGCCGCAGAGTCGTTGTCGTCGACGCACTGCCAGTACGTGTTTCAAGTACTGCGCCTGCTCGTCACCGCTGACGCTATCAGAAACCGAGAGACCCGCGTTTCATGCATGCCACGGGTCGTTATGACCCAGCTAAATTCAAACAGCAGTACGACTTCCTCACTGGTTTGCGCAGTGATGAACTATCGACGCTCCGTCAACATATGAAACGCGCGCAGAAACTGCTCGTGAATTCTCCGTCGCATTTGAGAGCAGAGCGGGAGGAAGAGGTGAAACGGCTCGAGCGTGCGATGAAGAGGACCGAGAGTGCTGTCAACCTGGATAATCGAGAACGCATAGATTCCAAGGCATTACGGACCGCGAAGCAGACAGAAAAAGAAAAAAGACAGAGGGGGAAAGCCGGGTGGTGGATGAAACGGTGTAAGCCCAGAATATGCCCCTGGTTCACATGCTAATCCTGTCGCCAGCCGAAAAGAAGGCTCTCTTAGACCAGGCCCGCTTGGATGCCATCGCATCGTCTCGCGGAAGACAGGCGGTGAAGAGGGCGATAGAAAAGAAGCAGAAGAAGGTTAGTCAAAAGGAGAAAAAAATGCGTCCGTTTCCCCGGAGCGAAGGGAGCAAGAGGCATCCGGCGGGGCTGGTCGACACAAGGGGGGAGAAACGACGGAGAGTCGTATGATTTTAAAATGCCACACCACACAGATCAATTCATGAGTGGTATTATTTGATTGCCTAAGGTAATAATTCTGTTTGCTACTGCGACTTCATATTCACCATCAGAAATGCACTCCGAGTGAATGCCCACAAGATGAAAACAATGACGGGTATAGTGGAGGTGATTGAGAAGATGTCTAAAAAATAAGCCAGAGAATCAAGCCGATGCGATCGCGATGCCGGATAAAATGTCCTCCTGTTCATACAGCGGTAGGTAAACACCAAGATGTATATGTGCCAAGCGGGCAAGTCGCTCCGCGAGTGAACGAATCTCATCAGCCACGGGCTCCATGCCAGAAGCTAGAGTTGGAGGTGCAACAGCCCCGTTTTCAGCCGCCTTGATGTAAGACGGGAACGCGTCTCTAGGTGGGTAAGCAACCGTAAGAACTTGATTGAAAACTGCGTCACGGATTCTGTTCTTGAGCATCGTGCCAAGTGCCGAATTCGGTTGCACGTGTGTTTCGCACCATCGTTCGGCAAGCTTAAGCACACGTTCATCCGGGGCGTGGAAGAGTGGAGTAAGAGTGTCTGCTGACGAGTGTGGGCGTCCAGAGGGGCCACACTGTGCCTCCTTGGCTCGCAGTGCAACCTGGAGAACAACATCCTGCTTCATCTTGGCCCATTTCTCGTAGTCGGCGTCAGAAATAGAAGATTGCTCCATGTTGCCATATTGGAACCATTGCCCGAGATGCGAGGATGAGATATCTCGGATCTCTCTTTTAAGTTTGAGCAACTCAGCATCACTCACGCGTGACTGATCTCGTGGAACACCTGGCAGGTCACCGGTATCCGAGAACACGAGTTGACGGTACAGCAACAAAAACATGCACAAGGCGGCCGCATCGGCCGCATCGGCTGCAAGAACTAGGAGGCGTGTGTTGTCGAGATACGTGGTTTCGGGGTACAAGGGCAAGGGACACATGGCCTGAATGGCAGTGGATGACGAGTTTTGCGGCGGTGATGGTGGGGAAGGTGGATTGAAAACGAGGTCCGTCAGTCCCTTGAGGACGCTGACGTATGTCTTTTGCGTGTGCGAAAGGTTACCATAATGGAGGGATCCGGATGGGAAGGAAGGATGCGCAAAAATAGGTGAGGCGAGTAGCTGGCGGTGGGATGACTTGATCCATTCCCGTGTGACATCAAGATATGAACTCAATCCCTTGCGGCTTTTGAAGGCCTTGAGCTCATACTGACCGGAACTGTCAATGAGAAAAGGGCGCAGGGTTTGTAATTGATGGTTGGCAATGTCCTAATATATACGTGAGTGTGCAAAAGGAAACATCAATCAGACGGACGAACGAGTTTCATGAGCTCCAAAATGTCAAGACACATTCGCACTGCTTTGACGGCGTCCGCCTTACTGCCTCCACCTCCGGGCGCGCAGGACTTTGCGACTTCGACCATTGCATCAACAGCCCGATCACGCATCGGGGCGCAGTGGCTTTTGAGGGTCTGACCGATGACGATGAAAAGGCCGGAGGGATCGAACAGGTTGTGTTGCAGTTCCTGATGAATAAGGTCCGGGTCGAAAACGGATCGGAGATGCGCAGCTTGAGCAGCGTGTCGCTCGATTTGCAGTTGAAAAGTAGAAGGATTAGCGTATGTGTCTGAGATACTTGTCAGAGGTTGGATGACGAAGAGGAGAACTTCCAAGAATTCAGTGAGTAACAAACGGATCCGAGACGGCATCCGAAGGGTGTAGACGCGACGAGCCGGGTATGTGAGCACGGGGTTTTGAGGTGGGATGGGGAAACGGCGACAGACGCAGACCGGGCCTACCGGTCTCCAATGCACGTCAAAGGAGACGCATGTGCATCCGGATTCAAGTTCCTGTGCGACAGCACGCCAGTACCTCTCGGAGAGGTCGCGCTTTTTGCGGCCAGAGGTGGGTCTGAACTGGAGGCCGGCATCGAAGAGGAGGTCGTGGCCTGTTTGAGATGGATTAGAACGAAGGGCATGGGCGTGAGGGAGCAAACGTACGGAGCTGTGGATTGCGCAGGATGGCACTGAGATCCAACTCTTTGAGCGTCTGCCGATTGATCAGCGGATGGATGGAGGGGATGTGGGGGGATGTGAGATCGACGTGCGGGAGCGGTGGCTGCAACGCTGGATGCTGGCCGGCGGTGGAGGGGAGGTGCTGCTCGATGCTAAGTACGGGCGTCTGGGGAGAGGAGGGCGACGAGGGCGGGTCGCGATGCTCTGGTCTTTTGCGGAAGCGGCGAGTGGGGGTGTTGGGGCGCGAGGGGGTGCGCCTTGGGAGATTGGTGTCTACGCGGGGTCGCTTGTGAAAGCGGGCATCTACGGAATCAGCGTCGAGCGGGGAGACGGGGGGCGATTCGGTGGTGTGTTCCGCTGGCCAGACTGCATGCGCAGTGTCGGTGTCGAGCCATGGGCTAGAGGGGGGCTGGCGTGGTGCATGGGGCGGGAGGGGGGGCGGTGGTTCCACCAAACTCGGGTCCTGCGCTGGTGTCTGCTGAGAGTCGTCGTCGCTGTCCGCCTTTCGTTTTCTGCAGTTGAGCTGGTGGACGTGGTGGTGCAAGTCGCTCATAGAGAGTGCTGAGATAAAAACGAGGGCGAGGACGTATAAAAAGGACAGCCGAACTCAGGGTGAACGCATGGGATCAGTACACGACGGAAACAGACCTGACCGGGTCCCTGGTTGCCTGGCAGACTCCTGCTGGTCGCCCGATGCCAGGCTGCCACGCCCTCCAGCTCACGTCTTACGCTCTTTGGCAGTCCATTCCAGGATCGATGGTACAGACCGAATCCGCTCCAAAACGTGCCAGGCTTCCTCCTGCCCACGTTCCCAACCCGCGGACTCTTCATATCTGAAACGTGAAATTGACTTTGCCCCACCATCTTATCGCTCTACGCATCAATGAGCTTCCCCTCCTCCTCCTCTTCCTCGCTCGCCCTCCTCGTCACCTTCCGTCCATAGAACTCCGCGATTATCTTGGGGTTGATGCGGTTCAGCTGCTCCTTTGGGAAGACCCGCAGCAGTGACCACGCCAGGTCCAGCGATTCAAAGATCGTACGCGATTCGTACGGCCCTACCACCCCCGTCAGTACAACCAGACAAACACACGCTCACACTCACCCTGGCCAACGAATTGCCGTTCAAACTTGTCCAAAAACTCCAACGCCAGCTTGTCTTCGGCAGACAGCGCCTCCTCCCCCACAACCGCTTTCATAGCTGCCGCGTCTCTTCCTATCGCGTACTTG
Organism: Phylloporus aff. rhodophaeus; assembly: GCA_038094475.1. Lineage (NCBI taxonomy): Eukaryota > Fungi > Basidiomycota > Agaricomycetes > Boletales > Boletaceae > Phylloporus > Phylloporus aff. rhodophaeus. Next base: position 210,137 of record JBBPUD010000001.1, on the reverse strand, counting down.
GCATACTACATACACGTGTCCCATGAGTAAGAAAACACCAGAAATTCAGGCACAACCCACCAGCTGGTTAGATACGTCACCATGGTCTTTCCTCGTGAGTTTCTCACCGATCGCACTCTTCATCAGCCGCGAAAGTGATGGCAGCACGTTAATGGGGGGATATATTTGTCTGTTGTGCAATTGCCGATCGACGAATATTTGTCCTTCGGTAATGTAGCCTGTTAGGTCGGGAATGGGGTGCGTTATGTCTGCATGATCGATATATCAGTCACCAGACCTTGAGAATGCTGCAAAAGAAGCACCGTCATTCGGCATCGTCAGGATGGGAATTTGAGTAATTGACCCATTCCTCCCCTCGACCCGGCCAGCACGTTCATAAATCGTAGACAAGTCAGTGTACATGTATCCTGGGTACCCTCGGCGACCAGGTACCTCTTCACGGGCTGCTGATACCTGCCAGTATGAGATAAACCAATGAGCACACCAATAACATCGAGACCTACTTCTCGAAGCGCATCTGCGTACGACGACATGTCAGTCAATATAACCAACACATGTTTCTCCAATTGGTAGGCATAATATTCCGCGGTCGTCAATGCAAGTCGAGGCGTAATGATGCGTTCAATGGTTGGATCGTTGGCCAGATTGAGGAACAGTGTGACTCGATCGAGACTTCCGTTTGATTCAAAGTCTTCCTTGAAGAACCGCGCCGTTTCCATGTTGACACCCATCGCTGCGAACACCACCGAAAAGTTGTCTTCGTGACCGTCGTGCACATCCTTTGTAGGACGTTTCACCAAGCCGGCCTGACGTACAATTTGCGCAGCAATCTGACGTGAATGTCAGAAATAAGCACAAGGAAGCCAGCGTAATGGATACCTCGTTGTGTGGTAGCCCTGCCGCTGAGAAGATGGGGATCTTTTGTCCGCGGGCAATGGAGTTCATGGTGTCGATGGTAGAAATCCCAGTTTGGATCATTTCTTCGGGGTATATCCGGGAATACGGGTTAATCGGCGAGCCTAAACTAAACCTTGGAGGGAGAAGGGATGCAACGGCGGCGAAACGAACGCACCATTGATGTCGAGGTAATCTTCGGCAAACACCTTGGGCCCTTGATCAATAGGGTTCCCGGATCCGTTGAAGATGCGGCCCAACATGTCTTCTGCGACCGGGAGCTTCATGCTGCTGCCCGTAAACTCGACATGGGTCGCTTTGACGTCTACCCCTGAGGTCCCTTCGAAAACTTGTACAATGGCCTTTTTCCCTTGCACCTCGAGGACCTGTCCACCCCTTTTGGAGCCGTCTGGGAGGGTGAGCTGCACGATCTCGTTGTACGAGGGGAACTGATCGGGAGTTAGCCCTGTGGACACGACATGGACCTCGTGCCCACCTTGACATTGTCCAGCACGACAAGGGGTCTATGGAGGGATCAATCACGAACATATGGAGAAACAGTGATCTGTCGTTCACCCGTTGATGGCAGATACAGTTCGATAATCTGGGGAAGCTGTCGGAGCAGCACAGCGGCAGCGTTGCAAGAGACCCACCGATGTGTGGTTGCACACGATATTCGTGTGTAACCGCAGCGGCGTTGATGGCAGCCAACTCAGCGTCAGTAATGCGAGGGTCGAGGACCATGACTGGTAAGTTCCAACAGGTGCTCAATGCTCGCCGTCGATGGCCAAGGGCATAACCGAATTTCCCACGCCTAAAACAGCTGTCACTCATTTCAAGCTAACGCGCTCATTCCTGACGCAAGTACCTCCACCACGCCTCGTGCCATATCCTTCACCTTATCCACATCCCCAGACGACCTGCCAAACACGCACTTAGCTCCACAAGGGTTGGGTTCACAAGCAGTCGTACCATTCCGTTTCGAGAAGCATCTCCTCCGCTTGTTCGCTTGGTTCCCACCCTAGATCCTTGCTCTGCAGCACGATATACAGATGTTCGGCAGTACTCGATCGAACCTAAGTCGGCACGTATTAGTTTTCCCTCCTTCCCGATCGGAGACCCACATACTCTGGGGTAAGGATGCGCAAGGAACTCGACGATTTTGGATAAGCACGTTTTCGCAACCGAGGGAAGTGTGAAGAGGTTGACAACGCTGTGAACGATCACCTCGGTATAATCCCCATTAATGAAGTGTGACTCACATCTTCATCGACTCCTGAAGCCTTTGGACGTTCTTGACGCGTGACACGTTTTTGCAGGAGATTGACAACAAGGCGTCGACACTGCACAACATCAATGGGCACGCACGCAGCTGCAATGCAAGCTGCTTACCATGCGGCACCTTTCTCAGATTTCGATAGTGTCGCCAAGGATTCCTCCTCAAACAACATGTTGAACGTCTGCAGCACTGGTATCACGACACTATTTGATGTTGGGTTTGATTGCGCCAGATTGATGAGGTCGCTCGCAAGTTCTGAAAGGCTGTACTTCGCATCACAGCCAGCCGTTAGGGGCAACATCTTGGTGAAATTAGCGAGGCTCGCCGACGCAGGCCGTTGCTAAGTCAATACGGCGTAAGCGTGCTGTCGATATCCACAACGGAAAACAACATACTGTGCTACCCGTCCTCGTGGAAACACTCAACACTAGGCCGCTTAACAGCGATCTCCGATATTCAGGTATCTCCAGAATCCGGACAGCCCTCGGGAACAACCACCCACCGTCGCTCCAATTGCCGCTTTCATCGCCGTTCTTTCTGCAAAAAAAAAATCATCGGATGTCTTTTGCTCCGTTCGAACACCACCTACTGCAGGAACAGTTCGTTCATGAGATCAATATTTTTGATGCTCCAGCTTTCTGCGTCCTCCGCAGCAGGGAGCTGGAGCTGGAGGATGCGTAGAAAACATTCCCCAGAAATCTGGCGGACATTATCGAGCCTCTCCACACCCTGGCGAAGAATACGTCCAATGACAGCGTGGAATCTGTGTGGTGGCAAAAAAGATCGAAAATTCGGCAGGGTTCCAGAAGTTTTGAACAAATTTTCGATGACTGAACTCAGGCCGCGGACACAAGCAATGCGTATCCACGATCCCACGTCTCCACGTTCGTCGGTGGTGTAGTCCTCCAGCCCGCTGTCCAGTGCATCAAACAATGCGCACACTTCAGTGGATCGGAAATCTACCGCTGGAGTGGTAAGACACGAAATATCAGCACTTAAGAGGAACGTACGTTGCGCCAACTTCGGTGTTATGTTTGCGAAGAGCTTTGGAATAGCAAGGTAGCAATTTCGGCGCGCTTCTACATTTGTCATTCTGGCTGCAGACTGTAATCACCGGTTTAATGAGGAAAACATGCGGAAACTGTGGATGGGATCCAATTCCCCTACCTCCGAACTGATGCTTTCCAGCAAGCAACCCGCCGCTTGGGGCAGAACATGAGGGTGCGCATCGTAGTCGAGAACACCCAACACATGCCCAAGGCTTTGCTGCAACGGTGGGGACCCGTGTCTGAATTCCTTGATCAATGTGCAGGACAGCCATTCCAATTCAGTACATATAGCGCGGCGCATGTCCCATATTGAAATAAAACTTATCTTTGCACCCACACGGAGCAGTCCATGAGAGAACTCATCTTGGCCATTGCGGTTGCAGCTGCCTCCTGTACGTTGGCACCCCTGTGGCGGAGCCCTTGATCGACAAACTGACGCCAATCAGCAGCAGGTGAATGGTCTTGGACCTCCTGTTGGGTAACACTAGCGGCAATAAGACGGCAAGTTGCGCTGAGCAGTTGTTCGCTCCGAGGTGCAAGAATAATTTCTTTTGGGACTCGCCCAATGAAGGCAAAGATCTTGTGCGGATATTCCGATAAGCAAACGTGAAATCAATGTGGGTCGACTGACCTCGCGCCTTCTCTCGTCCGCTCCTTGACCAAATCGTTGTTGATAAGCATCGGCCAGTTCGGCGAGCGCTAACATTGCCCCGTGAACATCTGTAGTATCTACAGAAAGTAACAGTTGTGCCTGGCCAGCTCGGGTTCAATACTACCGGCAACTAAGGACTGTGGCGTACCAATCGCAACACGCATGTCGGACCTAGTGACGCGAGGTCGATCTCGGATATCAGCCTCACGGACTTGGCACCTAACTGCCTCATCGCGACATCCCAATGACGCAGTGTGATCGAGAGCAGATGGCCGATGAGACCCGATCGGTATTCAACATGCCTACCACAGCGGTCGTGAAAACGGGAAGGGGTCAAACTTAGTTGGAGAAACCTACTCAGCTACTTGTGGAGCGGCATCCAGGAACGCATTGCGCCGTACACTCACAGAGTAAAAGTCCGTTTTACGGAGCACGTCGATACCATGAGCAAACAAACCCTGAACCCGTTGGTGAATAGTCAGGGTACTACTTGAGTAGGTTGAAACATATCAAGACCGCACCATCCTGCCTACATGTTCTTGGAATGCGGCGCTTGCGGCTCTCCGGATGGACACATCACGATCGAAAAGAGAGACACAGACAAGGCTCTGTGATAGCTTGGTAGCATGTGGGGAAATGCTGGATGCGTCCTGGGCTCTTCCCAGGGCCCAGAGTACATACGCTGCAGCATCCCGCACGCTGGAACCGATCGAATGTGCACCCTTGCGGATATCGAAGTAAAGGGCCTGTTTGAAAGCTAAACTTCTGTATCACACCGAGGCTTGTACCCTTACTTTGGATAACCAATCGACCAATTGCGGCAACAACGATGGTTGCACGAGGCCCCTGCGTGCCATCTCGGCGGTCGCCAGACATGCCCCATGCCATGTCGCCTCAGCAACGGATGGCATGTCGTATATAGAAGCTCCCGCGATACTATGTATGGAAAATAAGCTTAATGTCATTTCAAGGACTTGTGTTGAGAAATCGTTTGGAAGACGTTCTGCAAGCCTCCCAATGCCCTTGGCCGCAGACCATCGGACCAAAGTATCCTGGCAAGGCAGAACCTGAGTTTAGAGGTGAAGGGAGACGGCGCCACGTTACCCTATCTTGCAAGGAGGTGAATAATGTTTGTAGAATACCCTCTATTTCCTCCGGAACGTCTATGTCGTCGTCTTCACTTCTCTGTGTTTTCCTCAGGTCTTCCGTTGCGTCTAGAGCACGAACTGTAGAAACAGTTCAGATGATTTCCTGCCCACGAAAATATACTAGCCATTTATCTTGGAGTAGTTGGCTCTCGGAGGGACCAACCGGAGCCCTATCCTTGATAACAGTTTTGCATGATACTTTTGGACCAAGGTATTGGTTGTCAAAGCCTCGTTAGTCCCTACGATCTCCGATAACTTCAACAATGTTGGGATAGCCAAGCGGTACTCTTCCAAAGCTCCAATTTTGACAAAGTCGCATAATACTTGCAAGATGCCAATAGCCTAACCTCGTCAGACCAGTCAGCAGATCACGATAACACACTCACAGGCAAAAATTGCTTCGCTTCCTGCAGTACAGAAGTAGCCCATGTGAGGAACTCTGACAATTGCTGTTTAGCATCTTTCCTGCGCTTATCTTAGGATTGCTTCAGAGCCACGCAATAGAACCTACCGCATGTACAGTCGTGAAAGGAGCACTGCTGCTCCCTGCCGCTCCAGACCTGCATAGCCCAGATACTGCTTTCCGGTGGCTTCGATAATTCTGGCTGTTTGCCCTTTATGGCCGGGTTCATCAAACTGATCTAGATCAAATGGTATTCTGCAAACGAGAGAGAGCCACAGCAACACGACATAACGTAGAGACCATTGAGACGGATCAGCGGCAGGCCCTGAGGGCAGACGAACAAAATTGACGGCGATCGTTACATCGGCAATTTCGTGGGGGAAATACCTAGCTGCTCATTCTAAGGACACGGCATGAGTGACAGCGAAACAGACGAAATAACTCACTGATCGTCTTGTACCCTCTACACTTGATGTAATTGTACAGCAAATCAGCCAGACGTCCTATTCGAGCCTTGGAGGATGCGATGGATGGATCGGATGTGCAGACCCTCGCATGTGTTCTCAAGCATTCTGCAACGGGGATGACGAGGTCCTCGAGGTAGGGATCCAAGAGATGAGACTGCTCCTGATACTCCGCTAGCTGTTCAATCCCTGGTTGTCGACACCCCGAACCAAGTTATCAAATGGCGTACGTACGATCATACCGAGCCTCCGTAGAAGGTCAGACTCGGCGCTATTCTCTTCACGAGTGGGTTCAATTGTCAAGTCGGACGCAAGGAATGCATTCTGAAGAGAAGCGAATTCATCGCGACGCTCAAAGGATGCGAACAATTTCCCTTCGTCCGTCGGTTCGTCCAACATCAGCCGTGTTGTGGAGGAGATTGCCAACCTGGAATGGCCGTTAATTAGGTCAGCGACAGAGCTCTTCCATCCATCCACACATCATGTCCGAGCACTGGAACATCCGCGGTGTAAAGCGGGGAAGACAAGATAACGAGGAATCACAGGTGCTCCAACACCATCAGTTCTTTTCTTACGCTAACGATATGCCCCAGGAGGCCAAGCTGCGCCGAAAACTGGCATGTCATTTAGGCCAATTCATGGTGCAGTTAATGAAAACCCTGCGTTCTCAAGCACTATGCTCTCACGGGACTGCGTAAGGCTGTCAAGAAGACGAAGACTTTCGAGATACAAAAGACGCTGAAGAAATTGAAAGATGCGCGGTGAATACGTGTAAGTTTGGCACTGAAGATACGGTCTTAATTTCTGTTGCAATCAGGCGCAAGGATCCAGAGAGCGACCTGACAAGAGACCTGGAGGTCCAAATAGAGATGCTGAAGGTGGGTGAAATCAGGACATGAATGGGCCACGACAGAAGAGCATTGTAGCATCTCAGCTGCGACCAAGTTGCCCGCTCAGCGCTCATGACTAAACTCAAGAAGAACAAGGCTCTCTCCGCGGACCCGTTGATGCAAACTATTTCGGCCGAATTAGCCTCGAATCTAGCTCTTCCAGTAACACCTGGGACTGTTACGGGTAAAGTACAGAGCCGCATCCTGAGTTGCAAAAACCTGGCGTCGGAAGTTGTGTCAGCCGTCGAGTTTCTGAGAAGGTTTCTGGACACTGCTATGCGGGCAGAAAACGTCTGTGAATCCGCACACGACCCGAAAGGGAGACCAATCGGGACTGGCCGTGGAAAAGAACACTTATCTAGGGATGGTCTCGTGAGTCCAACTGGCCAAGAAAGCGATGGTGATGGAGGCACAAGTAGCGATGAAGTAATAGACGACGGTTGGGAATCTGGCACGATTAGCGAGCCTGATGAGGCTGGGTCGGGATCGCATGACGATGTGACGTTTGAACGCGATTCAGATGATGAGGACGCCGCTAGGAACAAGAGAATTCGGCCGCACGGATCCGAGTTTCTGCCGTCGCTTTCAGTTGGGTTTGCCCGAGGGGATTCAGGGAGTGAACTTGGGGATGATGAGATGAGATTGGAGGGAATGAGGAAGAACCGTCGTGGACAGCGGGCACGAAGGGCGTAAGTCAAGTTGACATGTTTGTCTGGCGTATCTCTCTAACGCCGGGTTAGCATTTGGGAGAAAAGGTTTGGGAAAAACGCCAACCACGTAAAGAAACAGCAAGGGACACCAAGACGCCGCTTGCATGGTTCCGTTCCGGCTGATCGGCATTCTGCAAACGGAAACTCGTCCCATCCCACGTTGGTGGGGTCTCGTGCACACTTTGATTGGACCCGGGACAGACCATTGCACCCGTCATGGGAGGCGAAAAAGAAACACAAGGGGGCGAGCATTGTGCCTTCACAGGGAACCAAGATCGTGTTTGGAGATACCCGAGGATACATTTGATTGTGTTCGCTAGGTAAATTTACACGGAAAACAATTTTGGGGAGGAGGAGATCATACAGATACAAGCTGGTGGTAAACTGGTAACTGAATAAATAAAAAAAAGGTATTTTAAAGGATGGGCATGGGCAGACTAGATGTTGCGGGCAGCACAGACGTGCTTCTTGCCCCCTTGCAACCTACATGCACGAGAACACCACCTTTCATCGCAACGCGCGCATCGGGGAAAGTTTGTGCCTTCCTTCATGCATGTAGAGCATGTTGACCTGCAAGAAAGTTTTGAACCTCTTTCGACAGCTTTAAGCACGGGATGGAGCTTGACTGCGCCATCACTCTCTGTCCCCGTAGATGTGGGGACTGCTGCCAGACCTACGGAAGGCCCGGCGTCCAAGTCAGTCAAGAGGGTACGACTGATGGACGGGCTCCGCCTAGAACCCGGGAAGGGTTTGAAGAAGGTGAGCGGTGAATCGGGGGGAGTGTCGTAATCATCAACGGGACGCCTTCCCGGGAAAGGGATGAGGTTGTCCCGGAGCCAGAGAGCGGCGGGGAGAGTCGTTGTGAACGACCCAAAGACGTTGGTGAGGCCCTCCTGGGGCTCCGCGAGCAACGCGCTCTGATGTATGCGCGCATATATGGAGGCAATGGACGACTGGGAGGTGGTGGAGGAGCAGGATGCGCTCCGTGTCCTGCTGCGACGGTGCCCCATGAGATATCTGCGGTGGTTGAGGAAGGGGAGGGGGCGGAGGGAGAGGGCTCACAGAGAGAGATAAAAGCCGGGATGAGACCTACCAAAAGGGAGACGAGGAAAAGTGGGCACACGACACGATTTATAATCGGAGCATCGCTCGGCTCACGAGACCCTGTAAATGAAAGGGTTGGCGATAGACATCGCACACGACAACGACGACAACGACGACAACGACGACAACGACGACAACGACGACGACGACGACGACGACCAGCTTGAAGTCGAGTGGCAGATAAAAGACAAACAAGACAAAATAGGAATCACTCTGCGCGCAGCGACGACGACTCCCATTCACTTTCACGCCGACGACCATCCTCGTTTTACGTCTTAGCCATGGTGAGCCCATCCCGTGCCCTATTTGCTTGTCTTCCATTCATCTTGTCGCTTGCAGGGCCAGACGCTCTCATCGCCCGGTTAGTATCGCCGCATCGTCACCGTACACTTCATTTACCCCCACCCCCTCAGCCACGGAAAAGAAATCAGAGTCCGGAGAAGATGATCGCCTTCTTTTCGCCGTCTCGCAAATGCAAGGTTGGAGGATCAGTGCGTCGCTCGCTTCTCCTTTCATGCCCGCCTCATCTTTTTTCTCACCATCTAGCCATGGAGGATGCCCACGCCGTCGTATTATCCCTCGAAGGTGCCACAGAGGAAAAGAATGCGTTTTTCGGTGTTTATGATGGTCACGGCGGTAAATTTCTTACTTGCTCCCCGGGCTTGTTCTCACCTCCCATAGGCAGTACCGTTGCTAAATTTGCTGGTAAGAATGTCCACAAGCGTCTCCTTACAGAAGAAAGCTATCGCGAAAGACGTTATGACGAGGCGATGAAGAGAGCGTTTCTAGGAACCGATGAGGACCTTCTTGCTGGTACGCCGCTCCACCCTCGTTCACGATCTATACCAATCAAACTTTATAAAGATCCTGCTCACACGCGCGATCCCTCTGGTTGCACGGCCGTTGCTGCCCTATTGACTCATGATAAGAAAATTTACGTCGTATGTCGTCATCCGCATCAACTCCATCGTAGTTTACCTCGGACCCCCTTTTAGGCAAATGCAGGTGACTCGCGCTCAGTCATCAGTGTACAAGGACACGTCAAAGCCCTTAGCTTTGACCATAAACCTTCAAATGATTGTATGTCCTACCCTCTTTCCGTACACCTCCTCCAATCAACACTCATCTGCAGCCGAGCGTGCCCGCATCGTTGGTGCTGGTGGATATATTGAATACGGTCGTGTAAACGGTTTGTACCATTAGTAATCTTTTCCGATCATCTAGCTCACCCAGACACCTCAAGGAAACCTTGCATTGTCGAGAGCGTTGGGCGACTTTGAGTTCAAGAAAAATTATGCTCTTATTCCCCAAAAGCAAGTCATCACCGCCGACCCTGATGTTACCGTACATGACATATCGGCCGAGGACGAGTTCCTTGTACTGGCTTGCGACGGTCTGTTGTTTCCTGTGCATCCATGACATGCACCCGCCCTCATCCTTTTCCTACAGGTATTTGGGATTGTTTAACCTCCCAACAAGTCGTCGATTTTATCCGACTCAGAGTCTCCGAGGGGAAGGAGCTCTACGAGATAGGCGAGGAAATTTGCGAACACTGCCTTGCTCCCGATACATCATCAGGTACTGGCATCGGTTGCGACAACATGACAGTCCTTATCGTTGCGATCCTCGACGGCAAGACAAGGCAAGAATGGTACGATTGGATTGCTGACCGCGTAAAAACTGGCTACGGCTTTGATACACCCAAGACCATACCCCAAATCTACTCCCCTGCACGACTCATGGCATACAAGGCGAGAAGAGAGGCTCAGGAAGAGCGCGAGCGACTACGGGGTCAACGTGGCGAAGACCTGCATTCGCAACCACCAACATTGTTTGGGTCCGCCGCATTCTCCGGTTTCGCTCGCGTCCTGGGAAGCACGGGTGGCATTTCTTTTAGTCCAAGTACTGGTATAGTGGCTGACGGGGGTACTCGGCTCATGTTTGCCACCACAGACGATGAAGATGATAGTGGTGATGAGATAGAGACAGAATCTGGCCGATCGTTCTTTGGTGAACCTTTTGGTTTTGGACGGCCAGTAGATCCTGGTGCATCCCTGCGAGATCGTTTGGCTGCATATGAGAAAGATATAAAGGATGACGGATTGGATGGAAGTACCAGTTCCGATTCACGATTGGTGGTAATTGACGATGAAGACATTGATGGCCCATTTAGCCAAACGAATGGTGACCTCTCCAAGTCCCCACCCGATGCGATTCCGCATATAAAGGAGCAATCACTACCATCCGAAATATCTTCCTTTCCAGAGCTGAAGTTAAATGGTGGTATCCCAACTGTTCAACAACTGCAGTCGGAACCGTTGGGGGACGAGCCGGACCCGGTAACCAAAGCTGAGGGGTTCATGGACAGCAGCGAAGACCCGCTGATTGCATGACTTTATCCCCCTTATGTCCCTATTCACCCCCCACACACCACCTAATTATCTTCCTGATACGCTTGGCCTGATGGCTTGTTTCAGGTCGTGCTTTCGGATCCAGTGCGCCTCCTTAGTATCTATTGGTTTTGTAACCATCGCCGTCACATCATATCGACTTCGAAGTCTTTCTAGCTCCAGTTGTAGCATCCGTAGCAAATGATCGTCATGATTCCCCTCATAATGGTCACGATTCCCTTCACTCGGCGTTTCGAATCTCCATAACATACACCTTATACTTCCTTACGGGTTGTACACTAGTAGTCTGCTCGAATATCACTTCTTCCTCATCCACCCTAGTGGACATTACAGAGAATAACCAGCTGGTTCTCGCAGAGGCATATGATGGTAGAATCGCTGCCAGAGGCGATGGCACCGATCCCTAAGAGTGAACCAGCATCTGCTTGTGCAACAGCCAGCACGCTCTGTTTCGCCCACAACTCCCCTGGAGTGCAACTGCGATAAATGTAGACATTGCCTCCCCGGTCTTGCGACCCATTTTCGAAAGCCAAAACCATGTCTGACGAGTGATATGTGAATCGCGTGTCCCGTTTAGACGCCAAAACAAAGGCAAGGGCAGAAAAGGTATTTTCGTGCTTCCAACCACCATCAAGGAGCACGTGTCGTGTGCCGTCGAGCCCATTCTTGACCACCAGGCTGAGACCCGTCTCGGGGCCCGGAAGAGGCGTAGAGAGCACACTAAACGCCGAGTCCTGCGGGCCAGTAAACCACGATGGGCGCGACCCGTCCTTGCTGACCCACGTCACAAACGCGAGCCTTCCCACGGAGGAATCGACCTCGTCGTCCATCTCACCCTGCGCAAGCGTGGGGAGCCCACGTCCGAGGCCAAGGCCGCTCGCATCCTCCCCCTCTTTCAACGCCACGGTGTACTTTTCGAGCGCCTCGCGGATGGTGTTGAGCTCCGAGGGGTCGAGGGTTTCTGGAACGTCCACGTCGTCCGCCTCTGCGCTCAATGTGCCAGACGCGGCAAAGACGTGGGACCACTTGGTGCCCTCGTTTCGCTTGTCGAGGTGGACGGTGAGAATGCCAAACATGTGGCCGCCCTCGCGGTCCCATGTCCAGAAACTCGTCGAGGGCCGGATGTTATCCCAAAGTTGCTTGGCAGAGTAGCGGGGAATAGTTATGCCCTCCACCGCACTAGTTATCGTGATGTGAATTGTGAGGGTCTTTTGAGAAAAGGCGACCCTGATCTGAGATGTTGAGGTGGTGGAGGGGAGGGGGAAAGCGACAGTGACAACGTCAGATGTTTGGGTCCAGGAGTAAGGGTAGGGTTTAGTCGGCTGGGGAGGACCCTCAGCATCCAAAACCTCCTCTGGACGTGGGATCGGTGCGACTTCGTCTGGGGACGGGTCGTAATGAACCGGGTGGGGGTCACTGATTTGACGATAAGGTGAACTGCCAAGGAGAAGGTATGCATCTCTGGCACGGTGATACGTCGTGAGGATAGGCACGTCTTCCCCACGCCTGCGCCAAACAATATCAAGGGCAACAGATTCCAACTGCATTCCAAAGGGGAGACTGAACTCGACGGCCCACACGTCAAATTCATGGGATTTGATGAGGTGTTTGGTTGATGAGTCCGAGGCTGTACCATAGTGTCTGGAGGACAACAGCGCGATAGCAGTAGTGTTAGAAGTTTTGATCATACTATGCACCCGGAACGGGATGGGAGATCTTGAAACGGTGGTATCCGAGTCCACCAACTCGAAGCTTGCCAGAAGGGTTGCAGACCCAGTGATGGGGATGTCAAGGGCATATAAACTTCCTCGTCCGTCGGCGACAAAGGCAACATGTTCGTCGAGAAAGGCAGCGGACGGGTATTCTGGATGTACCAGGACTTGCGGAGCAGCGATAGACGTGGGGAGCTCGTACACAGGCGTGAAGGAAGGCCCGTCAGTGGCCTGACATAGTCAGGGTATCAGTAACATCATAGGCTGAAGAACGAAAGTCTCACATCACCGACATCAAGTACGATCACCTGATGGTTCGTGTCAACGTACAATCCTCTCCCCTTGGCTGGAGACAGGGCCAAGTGATTGTGGGTAATTCGACTTTGTACTTCCTCAAACGTAAGGGGAGCCTTTCCGTAGGACGAGGCTTGAGTGGTCTTGTATGGGAGGTCGTAGCGGTGGACAACAACGGTCTGATCAAGGAGAAGAAGTTTATAGCCTTCGAACTTGGGATTTAATAGGCTGCGGGTAGGAATAAAGTCTGTCATTGTCAAGTATCAACACTCGGAGGTGATAACTTCAAAATCTGAATCAGCCAGATAGTGCTAGTAACTTTCACTTCTTTGTTGAACGCTCCTCACCAACACACAATCAAAAGGTAAATGAACACAATAATGTGGTGGATTGTTTCTTCAAAATCATCTGGAGAGCATGGAATGCGGGAGAGCCACGTAGGGTAGTGAAGAACTCATTAAAGAAGCGCAAAGTATTTTCAGGACTTGTCGCGCTCAATTGGTCTCCTCACTCATCATTTGGGGGGTAGTGAATCAGTCCGTACTTGTTTGCGAAGAGGCATGGTCAGCTTACTGACCAGACGACGATATCAGAGCCCAGAACACAAAGGTGAGCGAAACCGCACTTCCAGATGTTTGGTACCAGATATATGATATGCGTAGGACTCCCGCTGCCCGCTAAACCGATTCGTCATGCAACAACACATACTCGCGATTTGATAAGCCAAATTTGATGACTGGAAACGAGGACTCAGGCTCAGAAATGTGAGAGGAATAGAACACGCAACACACCATCTCCTGCCTTCAACTCGTAATATCTTGTGGTCGGGATAGTTTCGTCGTTGACGCAAGTGGCATTCGTAGACTCGAGGTCAATGATGTAAGGTCTTGCAAGGCCGTTAATGGAAAGAACACGGTTAGAGAAGGAAGGACGAACTTGATAACTGCTTTCACAACGCCAAATTCATCTTTCTCTTGCACCTGACGGTCTGTTATTCAACCACACCTAGTCAATACAAGAGATAGTGGCCACCTATATAACAACTTACGTTGAATGACAGCGTGCTGTTTGGAACAGGATGGATGTTCGACGAATATATCAGCTACTGCCTTGTCCCTCCCTACCAGATAGGCACTCTGCCGGTGAACGTGAAGTAGTTCTGCAATAGAAATCAAAAACTCCTGGGTCTGTATAGAGGCCCAAAATTACCTGGTTGTTCACTCCCTTTGAAAATATATAATCTCCATCCCAATGTAGGTTTTCTGGCCTCTGGAGGTTCGTTGTATTTTAGAACGGTACTCGTCCCATCTGCTGCCCTAACGGTGTTGGTGGCAGCTGCAAGTAATCCAGATGGGTTAAAGTTTGGTTTAAGCTTATCGACTGGGCTTTTGGAGCGGGATGGGGAACGGGGATTGGGCGAGGCGGAACGACGTGATTGCGTTGCACGTTCCCTGCTGCTCTCGCGGCGACGGTCGCTGCGCTCGTCTCTGTCGCGGTCCCTCCTACTTTCACAGCCATTATCCGATTCTCTGTACCTGTCGTTGTGCTCGCGCCTATAGGATCGCCGACCTTCAGGGTATTCCCGTCTATTTCTTCTTCGTTCGCCATCTCGTCTTGGGCTTCCTTCTTTCCTGTGCTCGGTGCCACGGCGGTAGTCACGGTGTCTGTGCTGATCTTCACCGTAACTTTTGCTCCGCTGGTAGTCGTCGTCGTCGCGCTTGCCGTGGTCACGCGAATGTGAGGACATGGCGAGTTGATTTGAAGAGTTGTGGGAAACAAACTGGTACGAAGTTCTCGCCCTGCAACTGGCACCGTTGCAGCATGTCTAGCTCACGTCGTTCACTTGCTCTTTTCCGGAACTTGACAAAACAGCGGTCTTTTTCAAGGCAAAGATACAGCACCCTTGCAGAGGTTTATATCTGCAACATTTCCTGGACGAAGTTGACTTCTCTGCAAATTCGCAGGCTTCACCCTCTGACTCTACCTTCCGAATTCCAGTAATCGACTTCTCTACATTTCGTACTACTGCAGCGCTTTCAGAGAAACGTCGTGTCGCTGACGATATTGTGAATGGCTTCAAAGAAGTTGGCTTTGTCTACTTGAGTGGTCATGGTATTCCGGCGGATGTGATCGACAACGTGTATAAAAAGGTATGACCTAAAAACTCTTCGATATGATAATTCTAGACATCTACAGGGTGCGGCATTCTTCAGTCTATCACAGGGGATCAAGGTGAGGGTTATACCTCTGCGTCCGAACAACAGCGTTTAGGCTAGAATGCAGGACCAAGTCGCCTGGGATGACCCTCGTGCTAACCGAGGCTACGTTAAAGTTGGCCGAGAACGTGTAACACAATCTTCCGATGCTGCTGAGATAG
>JBBPUD010000001.1:0-194652 GCA_038094475.1 Phylloporus aff. rhodophaeus | reverse complement strand
AGAGACACTACGCGCCAAGGCTCCAGACACAAAGGAATCGATGGAGATTGGACGGGACTGGGATCCCGTCTGGAAGAATAAATGGCCAAGGGAAGCTGATTCTCCAGGATTTAAAGAAACAATGCTTCACTTCTTCCAGGTAGGTCGCTAACCTCTAGACATGGGCCGTGATTTACGGTTTTGAAAGACATGCCATGAGTTGCATGTAGCGGTCATGCGTTCTATCGCATTGGGGCTGGATCTTCACGAGTCATTCTTTGATCAAAGGATTGATCAACAGTACCATAACCTGAGACTTCTCTCGTACCCTTCCATGTGCACCGAGCTGCTCTTGCAGGAGGGACAAGCAAGGGCGGGCGCACATTCAGGTTCGCTTCTGACATTTGAACTGATCTCAATCTCTTCAACTGTGTCTGCAGATTACGGGACCATAACCTTGTTGTTCCAGGATTCCGTGCGTACATGTCGGTTCCTTTATGTTTGTTCCTGCCAACTCATTTAGGTCCTAGGTTGGAGGGCTGGAGGTTCAAAACCCACATACCCGACGCTTTCAGCCTGCACATCCTATTGTATGTCTTGTGTTACATGATTCCGAATAGAGTGCTCGACGCTGTTTTAGCCAGGAACAATTGTTGTAAACGCAGGCGATTTACTGGCACGTTGGAGCAATGATGTTCTCAGATCCACGCTTCATCGAGTGGTGGCCCCGCCGGCACAAAAAGTTACTGGTGTGACACCTGCCCGCCAATCGATTGCCTTCTTCTGCAGCCCCAACCCCGACACGACTATCGAGTCCTTACTCACTTGCATCAGCGCGATGAGGCCTAGCAAGTACAAGCCCGTGAAATCCGAAGAGTACATTGTCGGGCGTTTGGCCGACACATACGACTAACAGTTTTTCTCTTTGTACCAACAAATCCCTTGTTATTCAGACGGAGTACGTCACAGAAAGCAAAGCAACTGCGAGTGCAAGTCTGTAGCGAAAGGCAACACCCAGAATGATCACAAGTAACATGTCCTACTGATTTATCAGAATAACTACCAACCTCAGTACCAGGCTAGTCGTAAGTCAGACCTCGTGAGCCTGGCACGTTCCAGCGGTGTAAGCGATGATTGAGATATACTCCAGGGGAATCCCAATGGCTTAATTTGAGGGTAGTGATCTCGGGAAACAGACATTGATTGATGATAGCTCGCGAGTGTGCAAAAAGAAGAGACAAATGTTCTGCCAGAGTGATTCGGAGCTGGTACGAGTTCGTTGTCCTGGTCTCGGTTCTGTACAGTCGCGAGCAGTCGCCATCCAGCTCTCTCTCGTCTTCGTGCCGATAGAGAGTGACCCGAGTTGATTCGTGGGTTAAATCGGAGTGCATATACTACTTGTCCAAGACACTCTTACATGACAAGCTTAGGACGCTCGCTTCAGGGTCTTGTCGAGGACTCAACAATACGGCGGTCTCTTCCAGGACAAAGATACAGTACTCTTGCGGAGGTTTATGTCTGCAATACTTTCCAAACGAAGCTGACATGTCTGTAGGATACGCGCTCTGACTCTACCTTCCGAATTCCAGTAATCGACTTCTCTGCATTTCGTACTGCCACGTCGCACTCAGAGAAACGTCGTGTCGCTGACGATATTGTGAATGGCTTCAAAGAAGTTGGCTTTGTCTACTTAAGTGGCCATGGCATCCCCGAGGATGTGATCGATAACGTGTATAAGAAGGTGAGGTCTAGAGCACTCGTTCGAAGAGACGGTCAAATTTATACATTTTAAAGAGCGCAGCATTCTTCAGTCTACCACAGGAAGTTAAGGTAGTGAATCCTAAGTCCGTATTCAAGTAATGGCGCTAAGCAGAAAATGCAGGACCAAGTTGCCTGGGATAGTCCTCACGCCAACCGAGGCTACGTTAAACTAGGTCGGGAACGTGTAACACAATCTTCCGATCCTGCTGAGATAGCAGCGCTGCGCGAGAAAGCTCCAGATAGGAAAGAATCGATGGAGATTGGTCGTGACTGGGATCCCACCTGGAAGAACAAGTGGCCGACGGAAGCTGATGCACCAGGATTTAAACCAACAATGCTTCATTTCTTCCAGGCAAGTCCTTGTTGGTTTCTGCACGAGTGGTTTACTTGACGATCTGGAAAGACATGCCATGAGCTGTATGCAGCTGTCATGCGCTCTGTTGCGTTAGGGCTGGATCTTCACGAGTCCTTTTTCGATCAGAAAATTGATCAACAATGCCATAATCTGAGACTTCTCTCATACCCTGCCATCCATACCAAATTGCTCTTACAAGAGGGACAAGCAAGAGCTGACGCACATTCAGGTATGTCCGTGACCGGTTCTTTTTGGCCAATCTCAACCTTCTTGGCCCGTTTGCAGATTACGGGGCTGTGACCTTGTTATTCCAGGACGCGGTACGTACACTTGGGTAGCTTAGTGTGTGTCACGCATAACTTCTGCTGACTTACTCGGTTCCCAGGTTGGAGGACTGGAAGTTCAAAACCCACATACTCAACACTTCCAGCCAGTACATCCTATTGTATGTCTTGATCCTGCAGCAAGATTCCGATTCGAATACCAACGATTTTGTTTAGCCAGGAACAGTTGTCGTAAACATAGGAGATTTAATGGCACGTTGGAGTAACGATGTACTCCGATCCACACTTCATCGAGTGGTAGCTCCGCCGGCACAGAAGATTGGCGATACGGAAGGTATAACACCTACCCGCCAGTCGGTTGCCTTCTTCTGTCGCCCCAACTTTGACATGACTATCGAGTCCCTACCTACCTGTGTCAGTGCAACGAGGCCCAGCAAGTATAACCCCGTGAAAGCTAAAGAGTACATTGTCGGGCGTTTGGCTGCTACATATAGCTGACAGAGCAGGGTGGTCTCATAAAACTATCAACAGGCGGGATTTCTTGCAAATAGAGAAGTCTGTACGTATGTACCATGCAACGAACGACGACACACAGAACGATCGATAACACGATATTGAGTCCGAAACTGGTTTTAAAGGTCAGAGCTAGACAGAGTAAATGAAAGCTGTAATGAGCGAGCGAACCCAGTACAACCCTACGCCCATTCTGTTGTCGAGAAATGTGAACCGTCATGTAACATGGGCATCAGGAATGCATTAGCACCGCCTGATCCGACAGCGGTGGACTCGGGGGTTGCATTGGCTGATAACTGGACGGTCTGCCAGAGTGAAGTGGCACCGGAGGTTTTTACCGATGACTTGCGTCCGGCCATCCAGGTTTTGTACCATTAGCACGAGTGTGTGGTCCAGAATTTGGTTTGAATTTACCTATCAGACAGTGAGAACAGAGCAACGTAGTGATGACCTATCGCGATTTAGCCCCTGTAGGGTCATCGTACCTTTAGTCCTAACACACCGCTGGTCATTACTGTCATATTCGCGTTCGAGCTATCTTCCCTGCTGTTGCTACGCGAGACATTGTGGCTTGAGCTGAGTTGTGGGAAACAAAGTAGAGTACAAGTTTGTTCAACCACTTTGACATGTCTACTAGCTTACGTCGATCATTTGCTCTTTTCAGAGACTTGACACCACGACGGCCTTTGTCAAGACAAGGATACAGTACTCTCGCAGAGGTTCGTATCCGTACTGTCTTCCAGACGGACCAGCGCTGAGCGCTACCCTTTGTTGGCAGGACGTGCGCTCTGACTCTACCTTCCGGATTCCAGTAATCGACTTCTCCACATTTCGTGCTACTGCAGCGCTTTCAGAGAAACGTCGTGTCGCTGACGATATTGTGAATGGCTTCAAAGAAGTTGGCTTTGTCTACTTGAGTGGTCATGGTATTCCGGTGGATGTGATCGACAACGTGTATAAGAAAGTAAGACCTAAAAACTCTTCGAATACTTATGATAGACCTAGACATCTACAGAGCACAGCATTCTTCGGTCTATCACAGGGGATCAAGGTGAGGGCTATGCCTCTGCATCCGAACAACAGTGTTTAGGCTAGAATGCAGGACCAAGTCGCCTGGGATGACCCTCGTGCTAACCGAGGCTACGTTAAAGTTGGCCGAGAACGTGTAACACAATCTTCCGATGCTGCTGAGATAGAGACACTACGCGCCAAGGCTCCAGACACAAAGGAATCGATGGAGATTGGACGGGACTGGGATCCCGTCTGGAAGAATAAATGGCCAAGGGAAGCTGATTCTCCAGGATTTAAAGAAACAATGCTTCATTTCTTCCAGGTAGGTCGTTCAACTTCTAGACACCGGCCGTGACTTATGATTTTGAAAGACATGCCATGAGTTGCATGTGGCTGTCATGCGTTCTATTGCACTGGGCCTGGATCTTCACGAGTCATTCTTCGATCAAAGAATAGACCAGCAGTCCCATAACTTGAGACTTCTTTCCTATCCTCCCATGCGTACTAAAATGCTCTCGCAAGACGGGCAAGCAAGGGCTGGTGCTCATTCTGGTGTGTTCGCAGCTAATCCTTAGTTGGGATCAGACTCGACCCGTTTGCAGATTATGGGACCATAACCTTGTTGTTCCAGGATACTGTGCGTAATGGTTGGTAGCCTAATGTTCCTGCTAACTCGTTTGGTTCCCAGGTTGGAGGGCTAGAAGTTGAAAATCCACACACCCGACACTTTCAGCCTGCACACCCTATTGTATGTCTTGTGCGGCATGATTTTGATTAGAGTGATGACGCTGTCTTTAGCCAGGAACAATTGTTGTAAACGCGGGCGATTTACTGGCGCGTTGGAGCAACGATGTTCTCCGGTCCACACTTCATCGAGTGGTGGCCCCGCCGGCCCAAAAGATTGACGACGCGGAAGGTATGACCCCTGCACGTCGATCGATTGCCTTTTTTTGCAATCCAAACTTCGACACGACTATCGAGTCCCTACCCACTTGTGTCACTGCAACGAATCCAAGCAAGTACAAGTCTGTGACAACCGAAGAGTACATTGTTGGGCGGTTGGCTGCTACGTACAACTGACAGAGCTGGATATTCTCCTTGTACGCTCCCAAATAAACGTTGACGAAATCGTTCAGGCACAGGATACCTCGCGAATAGAAAACAACCCCATGTGTAAGTATAATGCTCAAAGATATCCGTCCCTTTCCGTGTCTACAGAAAGGACTTTCGGCAATAGCTTTCATAGGCATGCTTCTTTAGGTGGGCACCTGCCAAAACGCCTTTTTCGTACCCGCGGAAGTGCTGTCTTCAGTGGCCCTGTGACTGGGTAGCGTCCTTGATTTCCGCCTTGCGAATCGATAGAGCCTCCAAGCCGTAGCTGGAAAGGATCATAGAGGCCCCCGTGAAACGCGAGTTGATTATCCACAGATGTCTCGGCTCTGGCAGCCATCGAACGACCTTTGCCTGATTCTCCCCTGAACTCGAGCGCAGGTGTTGGGTCATCTTGAGGGACAATTGCAGGTGGAACCGGGCCGTATGTTGTGCTGGGAAGGAGTTCATAATTTCCGTGCCAGTCTACCACCATCCGCGCCATGCCCTGACCAAGGATCTTCTGATTCTCGTTTGACCCCATAGAGTTCCGACTCCATGGCGAAGAGGCAAAAAAGGGCGTACGGGATGCAAAGGCATGATCCAACGCCGGGCCCTTGTGGACGATACCGAAACCGAGGAGGGCGCGCAGAAAGGTAAACAAACAGCAGGTGAACATGAACAGGATAACTCTATCCCAAAGTCTTTGAGGAAGTTCGATGCAACGCGTGGTGCGTTCGCAGCTTGGTCTTGGTCGTCCCGCTCTTACCGCAGCTTGCTTTGACGCCTTTGCGAACGACCGGCGGAGAGGAAGCCTGAGAGTCCTGACCTGCAGTGGTGCTGGTCGTGGGTCGGTGTTCGATGGTGTCCACATGTTGAAGCTGGGAACGAACGCTGACGGTCTGCTGTTTTAAAATGCACAGAACTCCAAAACAACTTCAGGATTCCAATGTTCTCGTTTCGTCCAAGGTGAGCACGTTCGATACAGACCACGTGTCCCCTCCTTATCAGACAAAAGCAGTGGTACGCCGCAGTGTTATCTACGGGCAAACTTAATCCGCTTCTCCGCAGTGCGAACAGAGATGCAGACCTGTTCATAGACACGCTCCCTCGGACATCTGCGAATTCCGTGCTGCCAACTGCGGGTAATCTGATTTAGTGCATGCCATCATTCAAGGCATAAAACTGGCATGCGGCTCTCCGCTCGCATTGCCAGCTTTGTAGAATGCAGGTATGGAGCGGCCCAGGCGCGCCTGCCTCGTGCACAGGTTGGAGATATCTTGGCGTCATTGTGGAAAATTACGTCGACCGTAAATGAGAATGCTGTGGTTTCATGCCCGTCGCAGGCAGTGTCAGGTATGACCCACTCTTCGCAGTCAGGATAGTAGGAAAACATAACATTAGAATAGAATAGATATTCTATGTACAGAATGATACTGTGCTTCACACAACAAACAGAAATGCTGTCAAATATGCAGTAAAGTCAACTCAAACTACCTAATCAAAAACCCTTTCAACGTGTCGCCACCAAGAACCTGTGTTCGAATTCATATCAAAGTATGAAGTAGTCGTGGCATGCTCTGGCATACGCTCTGCAAGTCACTCTGGCAGTGACAATCAACGGGCCCGGAGGGGTCGAGAAATAAATGGGATAAAGCGAGGAGGGGAAGTCTGGTTGGATACCATGCTTAGAAAAATAGATATGTCGTGATAAACACGCCGAGCGCTATGATGATAACCACCTGCAGTGGTACACCCTCCTGGTGTATGACAGTGTCGCGGTCAACCATGGTCCCCACTTCTGTTCCCCCATAGTACGTGCTCGCACCATCGTCGGAACTAGGCGCATATCTTCGTTTGTAGTCGGATGGAGCGACAGACTCTGGTGCAATAGATTCAGGTGCTGTAGAGCTTGGATCTGGCACTGCGGCTAGTAGTGTACGCAAACGTTGTATCTCGGCTTGGGCATCGTTAAGCTTCAGCTCGAGTTCGCGATTGATTTGAATGGCAGGAACAGGAACAGGAGGCGGGGGTGGCGAAGGTTGAACATTAACAACGATGCCGGACCCGTTAATAGAACGCTGGAATTGTGAAGAGTCTTCTCTTGAATCCTCGCGGTACAAGAAGTCTGGTTCTTGTTCATGTGGTGGGGTCACTGGACGCGCAACGGGCGGTGGGGATACTGGTGGTGGTATCCTTGCAGCGGCCTCGCCCTGAAAGTAAAACTCGAGCTGAGTGTTGGATTCAAGCCTGAATGATCAATACGCACGTCAGATGCAATACGTTTAGGAAGCAGTACGGTTGAGGGTTCTTCGAGGTGGTCGTCTTCTTCTGCTTCATCGATTTGACCTTCTGGTGGGAGATACACGACCCGTAGCTTCTGCTGATGCACCTTCCACTCTTCACCTGCGCCACCAGCAACATTCCACTAGAGAAACTTTTAAGATGAATTTATACACAAAGTAAGAGGATTCTCACGATATCCTGAAGATCTTTTGTTTCCTTCTCGGGAGTGATGAGAGTGCTTTGGATTAGGAACTTGTCCTTGCATTTGACAGCCAGCGGGGGCTCTTCCTTCATCGGCTGAAGCATTACTATAGGGGGATAATTAAGACATGTGAAAGGTGCTGCTGCGTAAGGCATACCAGAGACCTCGACGCTGTCGCCGGGTTCGATTCTACCTGAGTTGGGACGTACGCAATAGAGCTTATGGATGTCTCAAAAACGCTGTAGCGTGTTGGAGAGGATGTATACGGACCTTGGGTGCCGTTGTTTTGACTTTGAAAGCGACCGGAGAGGCGTTCTGATTTGAGACCAATAAGACTTTTTTGACGAGTTGGGTGAATGGTCCTAGGGGAAATGAGAGGGAGATCAGAGGTACGGTGTGGATGTGAACTGACTGTTGAAGCCGAGAGCATTGTTGGGGACGAGATGGACGGACATGCTGAAACGAGGAGGGAGAGGGGGGCGGGTAACGTTGTAGTTTTTGAGCGGAGTTGGATGACCCCAGTGGTCTTTATTTCCACCCACGGCGAGGATCACACACGCTCAGATAACTCGTGTAAAGTGCGTGCTCAACACATTCCTTTCGATATCCACAACATCGTGCCATACCATGCGCTTTACTGCTGCACTCGGCTCCATCTCATCCCGAGAATGCCTTCAACTCAGCGTGCACGAGCCACAGCGTTGCGATCTCCTTCACTTGGTCAATGAGCGCCTTGAGATGACCATGCGAAACAGCATCCCAGTGGGCCTGCAAGAGCGTTGGTGACCAGCACAAGTGTGCCCACCTGGACTCACTTTCTCGTCGTCCCAACCTAAAATGCCGTGATAGATGGTGGGCTTGCCGATGATCGGAGCCCAGCTGTCTCCATGGAATTTGGGAATCCCAACAAACCCCTGGTGGATCTGGTCGACCAACGATTTCAGCTTGTCAATGGACTCCCCCTCGTTCAGAGTGAACGTGACGAATTCGGTGAGCGGTGCGCCAAAGGCCTTGGTGTCTTCGAACTCGACGTAATGAGCCGTCGGTTCAGAGCTAAAGGCAGGCCGCACCACCTCTTCTACTTCTTTGTGGACAGGCTGTTCGGCAAATGTGTCGCGAGCGTCTTTGGAGATCCACTCTTGTTTGACGAGTCAGTGCCGTGTCGGGTAACGAAGCGGTCAGGAGATACCATTCACCCAGAAAATGTTGCTGGGGTCTTCTGTTTCGTATCCGACGTAAGACCTTGGATTGGGGAACGATGATCAATAAGCGCCGCGATAAGCATGACGGGCGTAAGACCTACTTTATCAGCCCTGGTGCTTGGCTAATAAGGGTGAGGGCCCTATCAAGACTAGCTGAGCCAGACTTGTACTCTTCGGACGCCTTGAAGTAGATGATTTTAGCAAAGGATGGCATGACGGGAGAGGACGGGGGTGTGAGTGAATCGGATATAACTTATACTCGGAGAACAACTGACATGACCAGGAGATTTCCGGTATATTTCATGATGGATGACGTCAGTTGGCAGTGTCTGTTTGATTCAACGACGACGAGCCAGTTTACCTCCTTGACCCCCCTACAAGAACTTGAACATGATCGCTGCCACGCGATACATCATTGCGAAACTGGGCTTTCGCGCACATCTTACAGGTTTTCGGCCAGTATTGGAAACCCAGATCCACGCAATCGATTGGCTCTGAGAATGCGTTCAAATATCACACCGCAATCGGTCTTGGTTCAGCGAGTATTGCAGAGTAAAACGTTGTTTTATCTCACGTACTTGTGCACTGACGAGTCGGTCTGTGTTCCATGTTTTTTACAGGTATTTTACCCACTCCTCTTGAAGTAACGAGGATTAGGCTTGTCCCTTTGCAACTGGGCTTGCTTCCGGATTCACTCGCCTGGCTCTGGAAGGAGTGGGGAGGTTGTATGCAAGCTTTCCATCAAGTTCGGCAAGACAATCAGATCGATCGCGCTATATTGACCATGTGCACCTTTCAGATAGATTTCATATACCATCGGTCAGTTTACCGTGAATGAACTTTGTCACCAAGTCGCTTTCCGTGCCATCTCCGAAGAAACACGGAAAAGCCTTTCTGCAGCGTCTAGATTCCATTCAGCTGAGCAGCGAAATCATCGCCAGGTTTGCAGCCGCGGTCAGCTCATCATCAGCTACTCCAGTCTCCTGATACGCTACTGCGCCAGATCAACAAGGGGGTGGTCCTGTTAGCCCAATGACGCATAGACATGCCATGTTAGCCTGACAAATAGAGCTCCACGGACTATTTGCAGGATGGATGGTCACGGCCGCTGTGCTAGTTTCGTCTTGTACGGAAGCCTAAGCAAGGTAGTGGACAGCCTCGCCCTCGATGATGGTGCTAACATGTCTTTCAGCTCTAGGTGCACTTCAGGGATAGAGACACATAAGGAAAAGAGCAGGGCTTTTTGCTTTTCCTGTACTCGAAGAAAAGGCGTATCGAAATAGTGTACTCGGTAGCTGCAACAAGTTTTCAGTCATCCAGATGTCTTCCTAGAACCTCTGCGAGTCGAGCCTTGACGCCTGTTTGCTGTATAGCCTCGTCACTCGTAAGATCCCATTCCAAAAAGCGTCGTGCAACTTCCTCGGCGTTTTGGAGGTCCATCTTTTCTTCCTCGGACATGTTTTCCTCAAGCAGCTTACCAAGCTCGTATCTGGTCAGTAGTCCGCTCGATCGAGACCGAAGATGTATCAGCGGATAGGTTTGGAGCGTCGGTGACACCTGCAAAGATGTTACATACCTGACATACTCGGCCCTTGTCGCGGTTCGACGTGGGAGTCCAAACATTGCAGCGCATTGTGCGGCTTGGGATGAAAGCGAGAGACCCGATGCAACGCTATCAGCACAGTAATTCATTACACTACTTTGTGCGAGTCGGCAGGTACCGCACCGGTATAGATACATAATCTTCTCGTCAGGTCCTGGTAAGCGGGAAACATTGCTACCTTGACCAGAGTTCGTGTCCTCCACGCTATCAGTGTCGAGTACATCACCGGTGCTGGATGCGAAAAGAATCTTCATGTGGACGAAATTAATAGGAAACTTGTGTGGGTTAAGCAGATTCTTGCGAAAGATGTCGTGAAAGTGGGATGCGACAAGTACTTTGGGGCAGTCTTTGCCACGATTTAGAAGGTGGTTCAAGACACCACAAAATAGACCGGCTCCGTCTGAGCGGGTTAGGCATGGTTTCTACGATTCAAGATTGAGACTGACCTGTGGCTATCGTTCCTTTACCGAACTCGTCTAGCAAAATCAGAGACTTGGATGTGCAGTTTCGTAAAGCGAACGATACTTGATTGAGATCTATCATGAACGCTGATTGGGCCTTACGAGGGAAATAATTTCGTGAATCCAACTACAACATGAAGCTGCGACGTTACCTTTGAAACAGATTCTCTGGTCTGAATCCGCGTGAAGACTACAATAAATTAGTATTTTCCAAAAAGATCACCGTCACACGAACTTTTATCAACTATACCCAGTGTAGCGGACTCTGCAGGGACAAAACTGCGGAAAATCAGTGACGAGATATCGACAGATGCTTCATGGCCCACCTCCCAATCTACGGAGCGCTCGGTCAATTAGTAGACCCAGTAAGTCACTCGATTTGGCGCGTACCTGGGCCATGTACTGAATCAACGCAACCTGTGATCGAATCGGCCAATGAATGATCACCATGCACCATTTCTACTGACCTGTTTCAAGTAAACGCTCTATGAATGACATTGGTCAGTGGCTATTCGAGTCGAATACGAGTCATGCTTACTTTGCCGCAAGCATTCGCTCCAGTGCAAAGAATTATACTATTCCATGCAGCTTCCGCGCCAATCTCCGTACTACTTCCGTCTTCATAACACATTCCAAAGCCTACACCACCAACGAGGCGTGCATCATTAGGGACAAATGTGTCCACAACCTGCTCCTGGAGAGGATGTCTAATATAGGGATATAGGCAGCCGTCTCCTGGACAAACATCTGTGCACACCTTCCTTGGACAATATTCGTGACAGGATCTTCTACCATTCGAGGACGCCGATAGTCAAGTGATCTCGCTGCTCCTGCAAACGAGAGCAAGCAATCAAGTTCAGCGCAGACATTGGACGCATCTTCCATAGCTGGCCCATATCGAAGGACCTTGTCCAATAATTCTTGTATGATTTCGATCTCTCGGTCTACATACTCAGCCTAGAAAATCTGTAGGGATAACAATCCATACCGACTATTGCTGGATGTAGGTCTCCGATGTGGTTGTCCATTTCTGTGATAAGCCATCAAAACGACCTTTTAGCATCATGCGGTTCCATACCTTGCATCTCTTGTGATTTAAAATAGACATGTGAGCTGCGGATGGTTGTGATTGGGAAAGAAACGAACGAAAGCGTCAAGACTCACTCTGAGGAGAACTAGTATTGCAAGTGGGTTGTTTTTGGATAGGAAATCTCGGCAATACACACCTGAAAACTCCATCCATCCAATACCTTAATACCTGTCTCTGTCTCCCATTCCTCGCGCATAGGTACTGTGATAAGAAAACCTTCCGGACGGGGTTTGGTCACATCGACCGTAGGGAAAAATAGTGAGCAAACGAACCAAGCTGAGGGAAATACACAACGTTCAGCGATTCGGCGTAATCCACAGGAATGGTTTGAGATATTTGTTCAGCTATATTTGACTGCTTCAATTCAGTTTTTGCTGTCAGTCGACAGGTATCATGCCGACCGACCAAGACAGAGTCAATCCCCCGGTAAACATGCTTTCGTTTGTCAAGTTCTTCGTCAACGTGTGGTCGGACACACACCCGAGTAAGCTCAGCTGATTCTTCCCAATCGATCTATCAAGATCAAAATAAGGACCCAAGCCGTGGTCTGACAAGAGATCATATCTAACGGTATGGTTGACGAGATTTCCAACTTCCTTGAAAGAAGTCAGGTCAAGAACCTTCATTAACTTCACGTTTTCAGAACCTGCGGGGTAATGTTAACTACAACGGGTACTCACTCTCACCACGATATCAACATGCTTGCTATCATGTAACTCTTCTAGCGCATTACGAATCATGGCCGAGTGATATGTAAACTAGAAGCAATTTGCAAGAAGACAATGTCTGTGATGAAAAGGGACTGACCTTCACTAATGCCTGCCAATCAGAAATCGACCCTTTCCCGGATCTTAGCAACCCCAACGTCCTAGGGATATTTGCAATGCCTTTCAACTGACTCTGTACCGCGCCGACCACCGGCAGATTTTCGGGCCGCAAGAAGCATTCTACCGCATCATGTCTTGCCTCAAGTACCTGTAACGACAACGACGGACGCATAAACCACGTGCGGAGCAGTGAGCGACCCAAGGCAGTCCGAGTCGTGTTCAGTATACCTAAAGACAAGGAAAAGTAAGTAACAGAACGGGTATGAGGGACAGGGAGATACCGAATAGCGATAGTCCTTCTTTTGTTTGATCGGAGTGGGTGGTAGCATGGTTTTCGCTCTCAAATACCTGCAAGGAGCTGTTGTGACAGAATGCCCGGTATCAGCAAGAAGCCACGTACATTTGGAAAACAAACATACCAAAGAGTATCTGCGTTGATGTGCATCACTTGGTCACTAACAAAGGCTGAGTAAAGACGAGCGACACCAAAAAAAATAGCATACAGCGCCAAGGCCTCAATATTGCAGATATCCAATTCCGCAGTTTCTTCAGCGTCGTTAAGTTCCCCAGTAGCTCGCTCGCGAGCAAGGGAGTCGAGAAGGGCCCCTATTGATGACATCTGTTACGACGTCATTTCCCGGTTCATAGTGTTTGTTACGACTTACACAGAGAGGCGCTGAATCCAACGAAGCGTAATTTGCCAAACGTATGGCAGCGTTCCACCTTTCCACCATGGGATCGCCAGTAGTTTCCCTCCTTCTAGCCATAAAGTCGTAGGCATTTTTGACCCTGTGAACCGAAGAAATGTCCGATGTGTCATCGTGATTTGAACTTGAGTCACGGTTCAATCGAGCGAGCATATTCAAGGATAACAGCTTGTTCCGGCCTCTGGCAGGAACAAACTCTTTGTGCGGCCTTATCTGGATAACACCACCCAAGGCTTCTGCTACATAGAGTTAATCATTATTATATGCGCTATAAGTAAACAGGCCCACTGTGGTCTTGCAATACCGAGATGAAGGAATCATCAGCCTTGGAGCTGGTAAGTATAAAACTCGGATCCGAATGTTCCAAGACTATGATGGCATGATGGGTTTTAGTATCCAAACCCTAGTAGCATATTCCGTGACACTTGCTCATTTTCGTGAGGTCATAGTGGGCGCCTTCTTGTGTATCTTCAAGCACATATACAACGCATTTAACGGGATCATAGTATGCGCAGCCGATACGACCACTAGGACAAATGAGATGTCACGCAACAAGGGGCACCTGACTCACTGTTGACAGAATATGCTCAAACATATCTGCGAGGTAGTCGTGCAGAGGTATCAATGCTGGAAATCACGACATTACCTTTGCTGGCTCAGAGGAGTCTGAGGCAATTTCGTCTTCAAAGTTATCCCATCTGACACGCTTCACACTGGTTGAGGCTCCGGGGCTATAGCGCCTCTGATCTCCTTCCCCTTGAGAGCCACGTTCGGTTGTGGATTCATCAAGGGTGGTCCACGAGCGCTTTGATCTCGACCTGTATGGCATCTTCAAGGTGACGTGCAGCGAAGAAGACGAAAGGCAAAGACGCGACACACGCACCAATACAGAACACGTGACCGCGGACTCCAATACGCTCACACCATGAAACGCGCAGGTACCAATTGATGCATTTATTATCATGATATCAAGGAAACGAGCTATGGGACGACAATAAGAGTTCACTTCTTTATTCGCAAGAGTTCTTTTGTGTCCTCCCCGGTCACTGTCAAACATGAGTCAAAATACAAGTACGATTCCTCAGTAGCATACCATTTAATAGCAAACTTTGAGCATCGAGCATAACACGGTTCCCGGATGTAGCCAGAATGCTCGCGATATCACGCGCAGCCTCTAGACGCCGAAGCTCGAGGAATCCTTTGTTCGCTCGCATTGCCTCACCAATGAGCTCCGCGCTGC
Organism: Phylloporus aff. rhodophaeus; assembly: GCA_038094475.1. NCBI lineage: Eukaryota > Fungi > Basidiomycota > Agaricomycetes > Boletales > Boletaceae > Phylloporus > Phylloporus aff. rhodophaeus. The sequence continues at coordinate 180,042 of JBBPUD010000001.1, read as the reverse complement.
GTGCTTCACCTTGTGCGCGCACAATGATAGACTATCGGACGTCATTCAGCATAAAATCAATGACAAGAAGTCTGTAACTCACTTGTTTCTCTTGTATGGCCTGGTCGACTAAGAATGCTGCTCGCAGTGCAGTTTGTTGTGCGACCTTGGGAAACGCAATTAGACATAGCTCCGCAAATCACTAGAAGAAGACAACCTGCTTCGCTTCGACGGCATGCGTGAATTCAGGAGAGAACGCGACATGTGTAATGGAAACATCATCCAGCACAAGGTTAAAGCGTAGGGCTCGAGTTGTGAGATTCTCGCGGATCAAACGGGAAACCTAATACGGATGGTTAGCGAACCCCTCCAGTGGTCTCTATGAATCATTGAACCATTTCACGCTGAGTGATGAGCTGGCTAGCGTTGAATTGGGCGACTACACTCTTAAGGACTTCGTTGACGATGGAAGGCAATACACGCTCGTCATAGTCTTTCCCAAGCTCACGGTAAATCCTGGGTAATGCAGAAACGGATGGCCTTGACAATACTCTGCAAGTGATGTTCACCATTTGCAGATCTAATATAGTTCAGGACGATAGTTAGTTGACAATGTGAGAGACAGACCTTTCGTTCCTGTCAAACTCGCAACACTTCGGGGCTTGGCACGGATGTCAAAGACGATGGGCGTCTCAAACCAAGGTACCTGGAACGACTGAATGGATATTGAGCACGATACGATGCAGTGTACACACCATGAGATGTGTCCCTTCGCTATAAATCTCGTCTTTTACACCCTGAAGACTAGACCGAAAAATAAGTAGACAATTCCCAAGTTGGTTTCCCGTTCATACCGCGTATACTTGATAGCACGATGACCTCCGTCGACTTGAAACAATCTCAGTATGATTCTCTGAGTAGTTGGAGTGAGTAAACTACGCACCGTTGAACAGACTCGCATTGAGCAGCAACCCGCCGCCAACGAGTGCAACAACCAAACCTCCTCCAGCGAAAAATCGACCAGGGGAACCGCCACCACCTTGACCCCCTGCACGCTGCACTTGCTGTGCGAATCGTCGAAATGCCTCTTGGCTGTTCATGAGAGGATAAGTGAACTTGGAATTGTCCTTGCGATGTACTTAGAGGTCACGTGATTTACGACATATTTTCTACACCCCTTTTCCGTCTCCAGTAAAAATGATCATTCAAGGCGACGTAGCAAGCAATGTGGTGCGTCTTACACGGTGTTCGAAGCTCTAGCTAATGATGTTTCGATAGCTTGGCTGGATATCGATCTCATGCTGGTGAGTTTCCTTGTGATATCGGCATGCACGTTAACTCCAAATGACCGCAGGATCGTCGTATACTCTCCTCAGATCATAGAAAACTATCAGCTGCAAAGTGGAGAGGGTTTATCTCTTCTCTTTGTCTACACGTGGCTTCTCGGCGATCTGTGCAATCTATGGGGTGTTGTTCTGGCACGCCTACTCCCCACGATGATGATCTTGGCCATCTATGTTAGTACTTCTGCACACGGTATTCCGTACCGTTCGTCTAACGAATCTGGCAGTATACGCTTTGTGATACCATGTTGATTTTCCAGGTATATTACTATCGATGGACGCAACGATCTAGAAGGATCCTCCTGCCAGTAGAAGAGGACAGTCCAACAGAGCAATCCTGTCTGCTTGGTGACAATGCCCTCGTGCATGGATCTGAGGCTCACCCGACTTCTATGATATGGATGTTTGCGCAGTACGGTGCAGCGATGGCGTTTGTCATGGCCACTGGAGTTGTGGCATACCTAATTGGTAGGCGGATAGAGCAAGAAGATTTCCCCGCTGTTCCACTGGACACTGCGGAGTGGAAAGTGCAGGTTATTGGATGGATAAGTGCGCTGTTATATCGTGAGTGAGAACTTTGTACGCATGTGAGTCATGCTAACTGTAGCCCAGTCGGGGCTCGTGTGCCACAAATATGTGAGTGAGAAAGCAACCGGGTGTCCGTCGTCTGATGGTGGACAGTGAAAAATACAAAGACCAAATGCGAGGGGCTTGCGCCGGGCCTGTTTTTGTTTGCGATCCTCGGAAATGCGACGTATGCATTGTCTATTGTTGTGGTATCGATGGAGCGGGTGTACCTGATAAGGAATGCAAGCTGGCTTGCTGGTATGGTTCGTGTGTGAGAGACGAAACGGATGCGCTGACGGACGTTGTAGGAAGTACGCTGACAATCATTCTTGATCTGATTGTGGGTGGAAATGGACACGTTCCTGGGTGTAAAGCTGAATGTGTATTGCCAGGTACTTTGTCAGTTCTTCTATTACGAGTTTGTGTCTCGCCAGCGGGGCTGGGCTGATGGCGTTGGAGCATGAGATGGGGAGGAGGGTGCGTGTGGGAAGGATGTGCCTCGTTGTTCGTCCTCGTGTTCGAGATGTTGTTTTGCCGTTACACGTTCCTACCCAAATCGCCTCCTGGGGTTAACATGCGCCAGGCCTCGTGCTCCTCCTCGACCACCCTCCGCAGCCCTGTCCATGCTCGTACTCACCTTTGGATTCTCCCGGTTGCCTTTGCCACCCGGGCAGCTTGGTCTCGTCCCTCCATTCTTTTCATCTCGTCCACAGGCTCCGTCTGATTCGTCCCAATCTCCGGTCTGACAGCCGCTCTGCACGCCCTACGACAACCCGATTATTTAAACGAACCCGTGTTGGTCTGCTTTTATACGCCCCGCCCTGTTCGCTGCCCCGTCCTATGCAGTGCCCACCTCTATCTCGTCTTGCGCGTGACGATGATGCCCTTCTTTCGCATCGTCACGATTCGAAACTCGCAGACATGACTCTGTTCTCATCCCACCCGTCCAGTGCAGCGCCATCCACTTCCAGCTCGCCGCCGCCGCCATACGAAGACATCCACTTCGTCTCCAAACCCATCTCCGTCTCTCCATTCTCGGGCGCAATCGAGCCGTCTTCCCTCGCTCGCCATGGTGTTGTGGGCACCGTCAGCGATCTTGCAATGCCATGTAACCCCCATGCGTCGATTTCGCACCTCAGGGAGGCGCTCAACTCGCTGGACACTCAGATGGCTTCCTTGCTCAATCAACGTCAAGAGCTGGAGTCACATCTTGAGCAAGCTGTTCGCTCACAGTCTCCCATCTACCGCCTCCCCGAAGAAATCCTTTCTTCCATATTCGTTATTGGGGTTTGCCAATCCGGCGACCAGGATTCGTTGCTCGTATCCAGCTTAATGCTCGTCTGCCGCTACTGGAGGGATGTAGTCGTCAATTCTCCAGAACTATGGTCCACTATCTGCATTAGCCCTCATGACTCCCTTCAAAAGGCGCGTCTCAAGTTGGCTCGTTCCAAATCTGTTCCTCTCGACATCACTGTCAACTTTACTCCACGAGCAGAGACAGGTGTAATGGAGAACATTATCCGCGCAATGGATCTCCTTCGTCCTTCCCTTTGGCGTGCGAGGTCTTTCCGTCTTAGCGTACCTAACAGACCCCAGGCGCATGCTGCACTTACACGTTGTAAAGAGGACGCGCCTCTTCTGGAAACGCTATCAATATGTATCTTCCATTCTATGCAGGAAGACCATTACTCTTCTCCTTGTCTTCCGCTTTTCAAGGGCCATACCCCGCGTCTCCGTTCGTGTTCGTTCACCTCGTTCAACTTTGGTTGGGACAAGCAGCTCGTGTCTGGGTTGCGAGTTCTACAGCTTGGTGGATACTGGAATGGGTTCTCTCCTTCAGTCGACAAACTCCTCGAGATGCTCCGTAGTTGCCCACAGCTGGAAGAACTCGCTCTTCGTAACATGTCGGACGCAGACCCGGAGGCTTTCATGCATTCGGAGCCGGAACTTGCGTCCAACAAGGTTGTAAAGCTACCTCGCCTCATCAAGGCCTCTTTCTATTATTCCGGAAATTTGCGCGTTCGCATGCTTCTGAGTCAGATATCGTTCCCCGCTCTAGAATCACTCGAGTTTTGTTACCTCGACAATTTAACGCCTATTCTCGAGTATCTCAGACAACAGTCGCTCACATCCCTCCCTCTTCGTCATTTGCGTGTCGAATCCAGCTTCTTCAACGAGTCCAAGTTTGTAACTTTATTGAGGCGGTTGATGTCACTCACAACACTAGAGCTGGTTGACATTGAGGATGTGTCGAGTTTCCTTCTTAAAGTAAGTTCCCATTACTTTGGATCTTAATCAACTGAGCGAGCGATGTAGAACTTGTCCGCGCCGCCCACCTCGCATCCTTGGGTGTGTCCCAAATTGGAACACCTGAGCCTCGATGGATGCACAAGCGTAGAATGGGACTCTTTACGCGCCCTAGTGGAATCTCGCCTCTCCGGGAAAGCCCCGCAGCTCTCTTCCGCTTCCACATCTACTTTACGTGCCATCTCAAGCGCATCAGCCTCTGCACACGTCCACGCCCTTACTGCAGGACGTTCTAGTCCAGTCCCTGCTCCTCGTCGGTTAACATCGGTTGACGTGACACATTGCCACCAGATCAACAAGGAAATGATCCAATGGCTCAGGATGTATGTCCGTGATGTTTGCTGTGATGCAGCCAAGGGTGGTTGGGGTGCCCTCCCGTGATAATCTTCAAGTGACTAGACACCTTGGTTGCGTTTTTATCTTTTTACTGATCACGCTTTGTAGCAATATACTTAGACGACGGACGGTACGCTTTCCACTTCCAATGTACATTATTCCCCCGATACCTCAACACACACGAGAGTAACACATACGATGTTGCCCTTCCGAACCACCTGGATATCTTGTTTACTTCCCTGTATTTATCGATATTGTCAATATGAAGGTAAAGGATCCCTTTCGGGTGACCTCAGGTTACTCGTTCAAATAAGCCAACATCGACTTCCGCCAATCCTCCTCTTTTTTGTGGATCTTTGCAAAACCCCGCTTCCCTCTCCCAACTTCTGCTCTCTTCTTGCGTAGCTCTTCTGCAGATCTAATATGAGCGGCTAGGGCAGCTGCGCTATGTGTGACACGTTTCTTGGACTGTTTGTAAGGGCCTTCAGTTTTTGCCTTGAGGCCGATACCCAAGCGATCCGCCTTTAAAACGGTCGGCAAAGGGGTTAATAACGACCTCTGGGAAGTAGATGTTTCCGTGGCCCGTATTTGCGGTGACGATGGAACAGCATCGACACCCTCCAACGCATCCTCGCCTTCCAAATCCGACAGTGTAAGGTCAATCACCTCAGACGATGTCGTCAGAGCACCCCGCCGCACAGCGTGTGCACCCAGCCCCTCGCCCTCCCTCCACCCACTCCGCTGTAGCATGTTAAACCCCCGATTTGACGGGCCGATGTGTAGCCAGACCGGGGGCCTGAAGCGGCCCTCTGCAGGTATCGGTGGTGGGTCACGCGCGAGTAGGTCCGCGAGAGACGGCGGAGGCGTGCTCGGACTCGTCGTCGGCTCGGACTGCAGCACCTTGGTGATGAACCAGTCCTGCGCGTGGTTGGTCGTGCGTACTCGATGTTCTGTGCGCAGGGTGGGTGCGCTCGAGGGTCTCGCAGGGGACTGTAAGACGGATGTTGCGGTCAGCGCGCGGTACCATTCCGCTGACGGTGGCGGGGGTGGAGCTGGCTTTTCCGTGGCGGTAAGAGCTGGTGATGGGGTGCCCCACTCGTTATAGGAGAGAGTTGCGGGGACAAAGGTGGGTGCTGCACGGACACGGCGCACTGCGGAAAACGAGCTTTCCGTTTGCCATGGATCAAACTCGTCGGTGGTTTGTTGGCCAGTCTCGTGTTCGAGCTTGTCCCGGTCGGCAGGGTCGTAACGAGATTGGATGATGTGTGCGACAGTGGCCATTGTGCTGGCATCAGACTTGCAGGTTTGTTTGTCCGTCCAGGTGATTAGTCAAGGTGTCCATGTAGATTTCGTTTCATCGAGAATATCAACTGGCAAGATGGCCGAGCGGTCCAAGGCGTGTGACTCAAGCTTTCCAAAGCTTGCCTGCGAATGCGGGTTTCTCATCTCCGTATGGAGGCGGGAGTTCGAATCTCCCTCTTGTCAAATTTTTTTTTGTCTACCATGATAAGCGTTTGGCAACAAACTACAGCAACGCACAATCTCCACACGGCAAGCTTGTTCGCTCCCACGGCGTCATTGACTTCGTGTGAGTCAGAACGACCCGATGTGGTAAAAAGCCATCATGCCATGTATACTTCAGTACATCGTATGACTGGGTTCCGAGGAGCGAGATACCGACGGATCAGACGCTTAGAGTATTGAGCTAACAACGCCAAGATCAATAAATATATGGGCCTATTTTCTGGATGACAGGGATTTGCATTGAACAATGGATTACGACTTGGTTACCAGAAGATCCGTCCCATGTTGCCGTCAGTTGTGCGCGAGGTAATTCTTGTGATGAATCTGTGTATGTGAACATTTCGGTTTACTTACAATCGTTTGTTTCTCTGCCCGACTGAGTTGGTGGCAGAGCTAATTTGGTCTCAGTTCCCCCGGGGAGAGCACCATGAGACAACAGAGGTAAGTATGCTCGTTCGCGTTGTGAGTGTGGATACCGAGCAGTGCAGAATAGCTCTAGCGGGGTATATTGAGGAACACTTCAACTATGTTCAACTCAACGATATCAAGGAATATGGAGGTTTGCTATATGTCAAGGGTATTATGGTAATGCCTGAGATGGTATGTACGGGGAGGTGTAGTTAAGCATTGCTGATCGGGAGGTTGCCAGAACCGTCGTAGGAAAATCCTGTATGACAAGTCAGCCTTTGCCAAGATTGGTGTAGTTGAACGCAAGTACCCGCAAACTGAGCTTGGACTGTTGAAGACAAGTGGGAGCCGTCAACGTAGCTATCAATGGGTGCTTCCGTGGTAAAGACCGTGTCAAAGTTGGACACATCCTGTGCAAGTGAACAGATCAGTCTCGGCCTAGTGTGTAACCTTGGTAGAACGGCATACCACTGGACTGGAGACACTTGGTTTGAAAGGAGGTTGGATCTTCTTCTGCAAAAGCCTCTTGAAATCAATATGCTTCTCGAAGAAGGGATGCTTCTTGATCTCCTCGGCACCATTAACACCGAGACGCCGTGTGGGGTCACGATCGAGAAGGCTAGTTAAAATGCTTCTTGCTTCCGAACCAATTTCGGGACCAAAGACCAAGGGATCGTTGAGAATCTTTTGGTACATCTTGTCGGTGATTTCTGCGTTTTGACGAACCATTTAGATCCGATTGCGAGTGGATGGACTCGCATTTACGCACCGTCATAAAAGGGAGGAAGTCCCGAAAGCATCTCGTAGAGCAGGACACCAAGGGTCCACCAGTCGATCACCTTGTCTATAGAAGGGAAAGTTACGACCAAAAAAGGATGGTTATTGAAATATCTCAACTGTATCCTTGACCATTAAGGATCTCTGGCGCAAGATACTCGGGTGTGCCACAAAAAGTGTTGGTTGTATCGGAATCCTTCATGTTAAGCTTGCAGAGACCAAAGTCGCAAAGAGCGATATGCCCAGTATAGTCCAAAAGAATGTTCTCCGGTTTCAAATCGCTGGAAAAAAGGTCAGGGTGATATCTTGGGAACGAGAAGAGCTGACGTACCGGTATACAACATCCAATTCATGGAGATGTTCAAGGGCAAGAAGTAGCTCGGCGCTGTAGAAACGGGAGCGCTCTTCATTGAAACGTTGCTCACGCTGTAAGTGGTGGAACAGCTCTCCGCCATTGACAAAACTGAATAAGAGGGTGAATGACCATGTTGTGAAAAAAGGGCTATACTCACGCGAGAACCAAGTACAACTTTTGTTCAGATTGGAAGCTAAACTTGAGAGGAACGATAAAAGGATTACTGACACGAGCGAGAACGAGGCGCTCGGCGAGTGTATGTGTGATCTCTTTTCTATCTACGATGTGAGCCTTTCTAATAGTTTTTAAAGCATATATCCGCATCGTATCACGCTTCCTGACTTGCATAACCTAGACTGGGGTATTTGCCTTGAGACAGACAAATGTCACGAAGTAATTACCTTTCCAAAGCTTCCCTTTCCGATAACCGTGGTAAGCTCGAAATCATCAATTGATAAGGAATGGCCCTAAAATAGTGTCAGCGGCGATGCAAAGGTTGGATGATGTGTGGGCACTCACAGAGCTTGGTTGGTATGCAACGCCTATTTGAATCTTTCCGGTACTGCCAGTGAGATCGTACCATTGATCGTGCCCGACGGTGCCGACATTATCAAAGTCTGGTGTGAATTTGATGCCCCCCATGAAAAGGTCGTTTCCCATGTCGTCAGCCAAGCCGTCGTTGGCAACCTTTGGCTTCTCTGCGCGAAGGTAACATTGGATGGATATCTCGGATGAGCGTGAGACGTCGCTGGTGAGGTGAGCAGGGGACCAAAAGAGGAAGGAGAGGTACGCACAACTGCGCCTGGTACATGTACAGGGGTTTTTCAAGGTCGCCGCCCAGAGGGGTGATCAGGACCTGGTTTACGTCAAACTCCATAACAAGATAGGGCAGCCACCAGCACTGGGAACGCTGAATGCTGTCCTTGGCACTGTGGCGCTTTGCAAGACGCTTCTGCATCACGCTAGACGGAGAGACCGACGCTGCCAACTTCGCCTGCTGTGTGGAGAGCGCAGCCTGTACAGCAGGTGGCAGGGGTGTGCCGGATGGAAGTGCAAGTCCTTCGGCCCAGAGGACACGAATGGTCAAGAGGCCGGTACGTGACGTGGGCTTTCCGTCGGGGTTGGCTGGCGTTGGCGTCGTCGAGCGTGGGGGATCGTCGGTACCGGCGGAGAGTGTGGCAGTGGACGCCTTTTTCGTGATTTTCCCGAGGCCTTTGAGCATGGTGGATGAGAGAAGGGGAGAGATAGATCACGTGGTCGTGTCAAGAAAGTGTGACATGGAGTGACTCCAGCCGATGGGATTACGTACTCCGGAAAGAGTAATCCCAATGACCAACCCGGACATACTCTTCCGGGGGGGTAGAAAGTTGTGCTATAAAACGGACAACGTCTAGAGGCTGTCACGAACACCGCTATGGAGAAAGCAGAGGAGACTCAGGTCGACGCTCTCCCCCCTGTCTCCTTTTCCCAGCTCTTTCGGTGCGTGCACGTCCCCGTCCTCGTTGCGACGACCTCATCCTTGCCAGCTACTCCACCCCTTTCGAGCGGTGTATCGATGTCATCGGTCTCGTCGCCGCCGCCGCTGCTGGCGCTGCCCAGGTATGTGTGGTTCAGTCCTGCATTCCCTGACTCACGCTCCGTTAGCCTCTCATGAGTCTTCTCTTTGGGAACCTCACAGAGGCTTTCGTCTCCTTTGGCTCCACGGAAAACACCTACTTCCAGAACGTCAACAATGCTACTTCGTACGAGCAGTTGCAGATCGCTGCCGCGCAGTTTCGTCATGTTGCTAGTCTGGATGCACTCTACCTCGTTCTCATCGGTACCTTGCCCTTCTTTCTCCCATCGCCACACTCACCCTCTCCTAGGTATCGGCCTGTTTGTCTGTACATACATCTACATGGCCATCTGGGTATACACCGGCGAAGCAAATGCCAAACGCATCCGTGAAAAGTACCTTCAGGCAATCCTTCGTCAGGACATTGCCTTCTTCGATACCGTCGGAGCAGGCGAGGTCACGACACGTATACAGACAGACACCCGTATGTTCCCCCTTCCTTCCTTGGTTCTCACTCCCCATCTCCCACAGATCTCATACAGCAAGGCATCTCCGAGAAGGTCGCTCTCGTCGTAAACTTTCTCGCTGCTTTCATCACTGGTTTTATTCTTGCTTTTGCGCGGTCCTGGAGGCTCGCGCTTGCAATGTCTTCCATTCTTCCTTGCATCGGAATCACAGGCGCTCTCATGAATAAATTCGTGTCAAAGTACATGCAGTCCGTATCTTTTCCTCTTCTGTTATCTCTTCTCTCATCACTTTTACAGACTCACCCTTAAACACGTGGCTGCTGGTGGTACGATCGCCGAGGAAGTCATCTCTACCGTACGCACCGCCCACGCCTTTGGCACCCAGAATACCCTCCGCAATCTCTATGACGTGCACATACAACGCGCCCGTCTTTCGGATGCCAGGTCGACTATATTTCAGGGCGCCGGAATGGGTGCTTTCTTCTTTGTCATTTACTCTGCTTACGCTCTGGGTACGCTCTCATTTTGCCGTTCCTACCCCATTACCAACGCCTCCCTAGCTTTCCAGTTTGGCACGACTTTGATCAATGAGGGTCATGGTAAGCCACGTTATCCATCATCCTCAACGCGTCTTCATATTCTTTCAAAGCAACCGCCGGTGATGTCATTAATGTATTCCTCGCCATCTTGATTGGTTCCTTCTCCCTTGCAATGCTTGCACCAGAAATGCAAGGTGGGCTTCCCACTTGTTGTTCGATTTCGTTTCTCATTTCTCCGTGCAGCTGTTACACACGGTCGAGTCGCCGCTGCAAAGCTCTACGCTACCATTGACCGTATCCCGGAAATCGATTCTGCCGATCCTAGCGGACTCCGGCCAGAAAAGGTTGCGGGCGAGATCACGCTGGAGGATATCAAGTTCAACTATCCTTCTCGTCCCGACGTACCCATCGTCCAAGGCATCGATATCACCTTCGCTGCTGGCCAGACCGCAGCTTTGGTCGGTGCCTCCGGTTCCGGAAAATCGACCATAATATCGCTTATCGAGCGTTTCTACGATCCTCTGAGTGGCTCTGTCAGACTTGATGGCGTGGATATACGCAACCTGAATATCAAGTGGTTGCGCTCGCAGATCGGCCTCGTCTCCCAGGAACCCACACTCTTTGCCACGACCATCAAAGATAACGTTGCACATGGTTTGATCAACACTCCCTATGAGCACGCTTCCGAGGAAGAAAAGTTCAGGCTCATCAAGGAGGCATGCATCAAAGCCAATGCGGATGATTTCATTACCAAATTACCTAATAGCTACGACACCATGGTCGGCGAACGTGGCTTCCTTTTGTCCGGCGGTCAGAAGCAGCGGATCGCAATTGCTCGAGCTATCGTCTCCGACCCTCGAATCCTCCTTCTCGACGAAGCAACTTCTGCTCTCGACACTCAGTCCGAGGGTATTGTACAGGACGCACTGGACAAGGCTGCTGCTGGTCGCACAACCATCACGATTGCCCACCGACTGTCTACGGTCAAGGACGCTGATTGCATTTATGTCATGGGCGAAGGTCGGGTCTTGGAGAAGGGAACACATCTGGAACTCTTAGCCGACGAAAACAGCGCCTATTCACGTCTTGTCCAGGCGCAGAAACTTCGGGAGAACGAGGAGATGGATGACACCATCAGTACAGCGGCCGTCAGTGTTGAAATGGACATGGAGATTGCCGAAAAATCGCCTTCACTTGATCGCAAAGGAACCATTCATTCTATTGCTTCTGATCTTGCCCAGCAGAAGACCGATGAAAGAAAGGAAAAGGAGGTCGACGAAACCAAGTATGGCTTACCTTACCTCTTCGTGCGGATCGGAAAGCTTAACCGTGGGGAATTATGGAGATATGTAGTTGGTTCACTCTTTGCTATTGGTAAGCTCACTCCTCCGGACACTCGTTGGTTGAGAAATTGAATCCTTTGGACAGTTACGGGAATGGTCTACCCAGTATTCGGCATTGTTTATGGTAGGCTTCCTTCCAGACTGCGTCGCACGGTCACACTCACGTGTCGTCAGGACTGGGCATTTCTGCCTTCTCTGAACTCGACCCCTCCGTTCGACAGTCCGACGGGAACAGGAATGCGTTATGGTAAGAGAGGTACTCTGCTAGGTTGAGGTGTCTGAACTGTGCCAAGGTTCTTTATCATTGCCATCCTTTCGGCATTGGCCTACGGTTTCCAGAGTTATTTCTTCTCATCCTCGGCTGCTATCCTAACAGCCAAGCTACGCTCGCTCAGCTTCAGGGCCATCCTCAGGCAAGATAGTGAGTAATTCCTTGTACTTTTGGTCGGTCGCTACATACCTTTCCCAACAGTTGAGTACTTTGATAAGGATGAAAATACTGTCAGTCATGTCTGGATAGCCTTTATTGCCGATCTTGACTGTGTTCATGTAGACTGGGACTCTCACTGCCAACTTGAGTGAGAATCCCCAAAAAATCAATGGTCTCGCTGGAGTCACCCTTGGAGCGTGAGTACAGACATTATTATATCGATGTACACTGTCTCATGGGTACCTAGTATTGTGCAGGCTATATTCACTGTGATTGGCGGATCAATCGTTGGATTGGTTTATGCCTGGAAGCCTGCCTTGGTTGCCATGGGTGCGTAGTCTCCTTCAGTCCTTGAGGCCTGCTGACGAAGATACATGTAGCTTGCATCCCATTCCTTCTCTCGACCGGTTTTATTCGCTTGGTGAGTTTGGTGATGCTGGATCATTTCTTGCTCTGATCAACTACGAAGCGTGTTGTCGTCATGAAAGATCAAGCAAACAAAGCTGCCCACGAGAGTTCGGCGCACTTCGCTTGCGAAGCTGCTGCTTCCATCCGCACGGTTGCCTCCCTCACTCGCGAGGAAGACTGTCTGAGACTCTATAGCGAAAGCCTGGAAAGACCCCTCAGACAATCACAAAAGGCCTCAACGTTGAGCCACTTATTGTTTGCATTCTCTCAATCAATATCTTTCTTTGTCATTGCCCTCGTGTTTTGGTATGGCTCACAGCTCGTTTCCCGCTTGGAGCTCAACACAATGAACTTTTTCGTTTCGCTCATGGTGCGTTGTCCGCGTTCTGCTTATCCCGATCATTAACCATCCTCCTGTAGAGCACATTATTTGGGGCGATGCAGGCAGGCAACGTCTTTTCATTTGTGCCTGATATCTCTTCCGCTCGTGGTGCCGCAGCTTCCATTGTCAAACTGATAGACTCCACTCCTGAGATCGATGCCGAGTCAACTGAGGGAAAGACGTTTGAGGGGGAGGTCGTTCGAGGCCAGATCCGAATCAAGAATGTGCATTTCCGATATCCAACACGACCAGGCGTCCGCGTGTTGCGCGATCTCTCTTTCACGGTCGAACCTGGTACATATGTCGCTCTTGTCGGGGCCAGTGGGTGCGGTAAAAGTACAGTGTACGTCCCGTTGAAAGTTACTGTCTGATCGTTTCTTTAACTACTTTACAGTATTCAAATGATTGAACGTTTCTATGACCCTCTAGCGGGCCAAGTCCTCCTTGATGGTAATCCTATCAATGAGTTCAACATCCAGGAGTATCGGAAACAGATTGCACTCGTCTCCCAGGAGCCGGTCAGTACGATACTAGTATACCTTTCACAATACTGAAAAGTAGTTCTCTCTAGACGTTGTACGCTGGCAGTGTCCGTTTCAACATCCTGCTTGGTGCAACAAAACCCGAATCCGAGGTCACACAAGAGGAAATCGAGGCAGCCTGCAGGAACGCCAACATTTTGGATTTCATCCAGTCCCTCCCTGAGTAAGTCCCTTCACGTTGACTTGACACACTGCCTGACGTCATTCCAGCGGCTTTGATACTGACGTCGGTGGCAAGGGTTCACAGCTTTCAGGGGGTCAAAAACGTGAGTAGCCTGTCCGCGAACACGGATGCCCAAGGCTAACCCTCATCAGAACGCATAGCCATCGCTCGTGCACTGTTGCGTAATCCAAAGGTCCTCCTGTTGGATGAAGCCACGTCTGCGTTGGACTCCAGTTCAGAAAAGGTTGTTCAGGACGCGCTTGACCGTGCTGCCAAGGGTCGCACGACGATTGCCATTGCCCACCGCCTCTCTACTATTCAGAATGCTAACTGCATGTGAGTCGTGTTTTGCACCATTCGTGCGGCACCACCTGACGATGCTTGCAGTTACTTTATCAAAGAGGGTCACGTCAGTGAGGCCGGCACTCACGACGAACTGCTGTCTTTGCGTGGTGACTATTACGAATACGTTCAATTACAGGCACTCAGCAAGAAATGAGCTCCGATGAGACGTACAAGGAACGCATACTATCATATGGACTTTTTTTTTTTTTCGGAACGTTTGTGAAACCCACATTAATCTTTGAGCATATTAAACTTTTTTTTACATCAGTAGATGGCATGTTTCGGTGTCCTGTTAACTGGCATATTATACCACACGTTGCGGGATCTTGAAAATTTTAATTGACCTCGTTGCCCGTTCCGTCGGTGGAATGACCCACAAGTCACTCCATCCCGAGTGCAGTGTGATACCCGGAAACCAGTGTTTCCACTAATCGGTCCCAGCCAGTCTCCGTGTACTGTGATTTTGATATCCGGATGATTTGTTTGGACCGAGATCAGAGTCCATGTACAGCCTGAGATGGCAAACCTCGTCCGCTCAGCAAAGACAGTCGAGCGACGGTGGACGCGGTGTGACCTCGATGCATACAACATCAACACAGTCCCACAGGACATGACCACCTTCTTCGGTACACCCCTCCCAGAACCCAATGTGCCAGCAGGGATCTTCGACACGCTCGAGGCGAACGACATGGCAGACGACGCACGCACGGGGTTCATCGACCTCCTTGATCTCGGGACCACGTCGTCGGCCGTCCTCGTCGACTTTGCGGTCGCGCTATTCGGGCTCGTGGGCCATGTCAGTTGCCGTAGATATGTCCACACGCGCAAGGGCCTTTCCCTATCCATCTGTGGTGGGGCCAGATCTGGAACGACCGACGTCTGCGTCGTTGACCGCTTGCACGATCATGTCCTACTCCTTGTCCAACTAGACACGCGTGATGCGACGTTGGCCAACACGGAGGCACGGCTTGTCGCCAACGCCATTGCTGCGTTTGTGTACGACGACGACGCTTCGAGGGTTAGCACTTGCCTGAGCGCCGGGAGAAGGCGAGTCCCGGGCTTTCATAGTGTTGCGCATCGCTGATCGACGCCGTAGATCATGGCTGGGATCGTCATGCTAGGAACCATCCCAACGTTTTACAAGATTCCTGTCCTGGCTTCCCACTTTCGTCATGGGCTGTTTCCTGTTCAACACAGTCTCTTCCTGTTGTGCACCCGCTGCCAGACGGCGCCGACGTTGGAGGGAAGGAATGAAGCCGTTGGACAACAGGTGTACCACCCTTGGATGCTATGAGGCTTTCAAGGCCACCGCGGAAATGAATGATTAGTACACACTGTAGTGGTGCGCTGCCGAATTGATCATCGTAATATAGGCGATCAACTCACCGATGGAAGTGGAGACGCACAGAACGCGAGCATAGATTGCAGTGGGTGCAATGGAAGCTACAGACAAAATTTCTCAGTATTGCATCCTCGAATCCGCGTTGCATTGTTCATCTAAAACAAGTGATTGCATGAAGAGAATATCCTAGACATGGATAAAGACGACGACTAGGCAAAATACATCAAGTCGTTCTTCTTCTTACTTTGTACTGTTGACGAACATATGTGAGTAGCGACAGACTAAGCTGGAGAGACTTGCCTTCTGCAATGCCACTCAAGAAATGTTCGTGGGTTAACTTCGTTGCACCCTCCCGTAGCGCAATCATACCAGCCTCCACGCATGTCGCCTTGAGTTGTGCACCATTAAACTCATCCGAACTACGAGCGAGCTCTTCAAAGTTGACGTCGGGGCTGACGGTCATCTTGCGAGAATGGATCTCAAGAATACGAGCTCTAGCCGTCTCGTTTGGTAGAGGGAACTCGATCTTGCGGTCTAGTCGTCCAGAACGGAGGAGGGCAGGATCAAGAATATCGATACGGTTCGTAGCAGCGATAACCTACACAGTGTCAAGCGACTTCCAAGAATGATACTTGGGAGGCTTACCTTTATACGTTCATCGCTCGAGAAACCATCCAGTTGATTGAGGAGCTCCAGCATTGTCCGCTGAACCTCACGGTCACCACTCTTTTCAGAGTCAAATCGTTTGGTACCGATGGCGTCGAGCTCGTCGATGAAAATAATAGCAGGAGCCTTTTCTTTTGCAAGCTCGAAGGCATCACGAACTAACTTGGCACCATCACCAATAAACATCTGGACGAGCGAAGGGCCAGCAAGCTTGAGATAGCAGGCCTTCGTCTGAGCGGCACAAGCACGCGCAAGGAGGGTCTTTCCGGTACCTAGTCCACATTCGTACTTCAAGGGAAAAAAAACACTAACGGAAATGGACGTACCAGGAGGACCGTACATTAGACAACCCTTCGGAGGTTTGATACCGAGGGTCTTAAATTTATCTCCTTGCTCCATCGGTAGCACAATTGCTTCCACCAACTCTTCAATCTGCTTCTCCAATCCACCGATGTCAGTGTATGTTTCAGTGGGGCGTTCATCAACCTCCATTGCCTTCACTCGAGAGTCAAATTCGGTCGGAAGCTTGTCTAATATGAGATAAGAATCCTTGTTGACACCAACGAGATCGGAAGGCTTGAGTTGCTCGGGCGGGACAAGACCAATAAGTGGGAGGAAAACGGTTTGTCGGGTGGACGTCTTTACCACCGCGCATTTCCCTTTGCGCATTGAATCCAGGTCTTGATTTGCACCATCCTCCTCGGAATCAGGATCAACATCGAGAATCTGAAAGACAAGGATGAGCGGGAGAGTGGAGGAGACGCGGATAGGACAGTATTACTTCGACAACATTACCGACGAGATACGGAAGAACCTTGTTCTGCTTGATCTTCTCGCCATTATCACGGATCTTCTCTTTCATAACACTCTGTTCATGTTGTAACCGTAGCGTTTCCGATTTCATAACCTGAAGGCTCATACGTTCAACACAGTTCCAACGCTTGGCTATGGCGAACCTTTATGTCATTTTCGATGAGACGTATTCTGGTGAGGATCTCGTCCGTGCTCAGCGACAAGATATCTGCGGGGATATCGTCCCAGGTCTCTTCTGGGCGTTGATCTGGGGTTGTGTCCATAGCGGCGGCATCCTGCGCTGGTGGTTGTGTAGTCTGTGACTCTGGCTGCTTGTCCTGCGGCGGGATTTCTGGCGGCGGCGGCGGAGCTGAGGACATGGTGGATGACGATGAGCAAGGTGTAAGGAATGGACGCGTATGCAGCCCAAAAGCGGAAATCCAAGTGGTGTGGCGGTACCCTCGTCGGCGTCGTACTGAACGGTGAGCAACACAGCGACGATGGCGAACAAAGACCCGCCCCCGAGCGCTGAGGAGAAGGCGCGCTACGACAAGGTCAAGGACGAGCTCGCAAAGATGCTCCTCAAGAAACGGGCTGCCGACCGTCAGCTGGTATGTCTCACCATTCATCCACATTCAGCAGCGGCTCACTCGACCAGGCCCAAATCGAACTGTCCATTTATAACCTCGAGACGGCCTATCTTACAGACACAGCGACGACTGGAAACATTATACACGGCTTTGACGGCTACCTTAAACCTACCCAAGGCGCGGCAGCACGACGGAAACACGAAATAGGCGACGGAGACCGCTTGTTCTCGAATAGCAGCGGAACCTGCTCAAAGGCACGTCCCCTCTGCTTTGCTCACCCCCACTTACCTACTCTCGGAACCAGTCACTAGATCTGGTGGGTGAGGGCGAGGAGTCCACTCCGGCACCAGACGACTTCAAGCATCCAACCACCCCTGGTGTCACCACCGTCGTCGTTCCACCAGCCCCAAGAACACAGGAGCTGACCGCAGCCCAGCAAAAGAAGAACCGTGATAGAGAGTATCAGAGGCGCAAACGAGCCATGCGCAGAAGCGCTGGGACAGTGAGTGACGAAGACTCTCAGAGTATTGGTACAGGCAGGAGAGCCCTCAAGCGAGCCCGTGTAGCAGATGACGAATAGGTGGTCCATCCCACTGTGCTTGTACTATCACACCGCTCAAGTGTATCATCGTCAAAACAATATACTAGCCAAGGGACTCACCAAAAAATGCCTACCAAGCAACCACAGTCGTACGTGCACCTGTACCCTATTTTATTCCATCAAATGGTTATATTTCGAGCCTACTGAAAAACTTTTTGAGACCTGCTTCATCCATCCCACCGCCATCAGGATCGACAAGCTCGATACATCGAATGACGGCAACTGTTTGTTTTATTCCCTTGGTACTGATCCAGGTTCTACCGTTCATGCCCACGACCACCTCGAGCGGAAATTGTGAACCTAGGAAGGGGAGCAAAAAGTGCTTTGGGTCCAACAAACTGCAAATAACATCAGCGGGGCACCGTATTGCATCGCAAAACGCTGACAGTCGACTCATCTGCAAACTGCACTGGACGACGAATCCACCACTGAGCTCGCCGAAACCTTCGGCTTTGCGTGTTTGAGCATCGAAACATTCCAGTTCAGGCTCCATGTCCTTGTGTGCAAGGGACACACGAGCGTAAACCAGGGCTCCGACCTGCAAAAGTCAGATGGATTGAACAAGTAGGGGATGGGGTAGATTGCACCTTGAGATTAGGTTTGCTCCTCTTGGTAGCGCCTTCGAAAGCGAGTCCGTCGAGCAGCGCAGGATGTGCCGAACCAATGTCGACTCGCCATCCTTCGCCGCTGCGACCATGGATGACGCCGATCACGCTCTCCTGGGGCGCGGGGACATACTGAAACAAGATGACTGGGCGTGGTGAGATGGGGCGAATAGGCTCACCCGTCGTGCATTACTCTCCACCCACCACCGACTGTTGTTCGCAGAATGGTGGAGCTGCCCCGCGCGCGTCGATATGATGGGTTGAGTCTTTGAATGGGCTGAGAGCTGCAGCAAGCCCGGTCCCAGCTTGAGATTGACATGTTGTGCTGGGACACGTTCACCTGGAAGGACGTTGGAGGTCATGAGAAAGCAAGGACAAGCTCAATCCACAACGACCATGGCGACCCCGCTCATGGCAGAATTCCCCGAGCTGTCTCATCTGAGGCATGTCGACTCTTGGACGTCGCACACACCCGCTGACCTCCTTGTATCGCTAGTCGAGCTGATCTCGAGGACCTCTTGAATGACCCTGCATACTTTCAAGCCGTGTTTCACTCCCTCCCGAGCGTCAAGTCGCTCTACCAATCACAAACAGAACTGGGAATGGCCAATGAAGCGATCGCCCGTCCGTCCGCATGAATCTACCGCAGTCGCGTGACTGAGAACATGCTCTGCAGAAACGAATCTGTCGTTGCAGGACCGACTGTACCAGCTGCGATCCGAGACCAAGGACGCGTTCGACCAAGCAAGGTCACTCGAAGCACGATGGAAAGAGATCGAGCGAGAGCAAAGGGAAGTCTACCAAGTGGGTCGATCTCGACGAGCTCGACGTTGGTCTGATGTAAATGCAGCGCTTCAGTCCTCAATTCCTCCTCCTGCGCCTCCGCCATGCGACGACGGACCAGGACAACGCGTCCGAAACACTCGCATCGACATTTGTCCAATCTTCATCGTCTTCTGGCCCCAATGACGCATCAGATGTGGACGACTTTGTCAGGGAATTCAGGGAACTGAGAAAGGTGTACCACAAGCGGGTGATGTGGGGTGATAAGTGGGCCGCAGGCCAAGTGATCTGGAGGGACGAATGAGCACGAGCATTATCAAGTTACTACCATGTCGCTGGTTTATTCTGCTCATTATACCGAACCGCTTCTTTCACTGGCCAACACTCAGCTTCCCCTCGCAGGACTTGATTCGCCTACAGAACAACTCTGCACCCAAATTGATGCCCTTCTCAGACCTCCGTTCGCTCCAGATGCCATCCTGCATGTATTGACGCTCCTGCGAAACAACGCGCGAGAACAGTCTGAACTGGTACTGCAGGCTATTCTGGCAAAAATTGCAGTTGGTTTGTACGCCAACGCTCTCGACTTATACCTGAACGAGGCGAGCACTGCCCAAGAAGACGCAGAGTGGTGGACGGAAGTCGAACAGTCGGACCAGCTCGCTGCCTTGTACCTCCTGCAAAGTAAGCATGGCCTTGTCACTCTTCATGTATCGTTGACGCTCCGCCAGCCCTCCCAAAACGCATTCTGAACTTGTTACGAGTCTTGCGAGCGAGCGATGGTTCGCTTCACTTGTCGACATTCCGCCCTGCCTCTCTTCGGGCCCTTTTTCTGAACCAAAGTCAACTTCAACCCAACGCATTCGCGTCCATCTTCTTCCCTCACTTGAAGAGCAATCCATTGACGCGTGTCCACCCTGTTTTCTACGTCGACGTGCAAGCCTCTGCCTCTACAATCCTCTCCGCTCTACACAACACTGCCAGACGGCTGGTAAATGGTGCCGCATTTGCCCTATATTTTCCTCTCCGCCTCTCGCGTGATGAGTGCCGTTTGAAGCGCGAGGCTAACGAGAAGATCCGAAACGACAAAGCAGAAGTACTCGGGAAGCTCGTTGGCATGCGACCTGCACTCATGCAAGCATTGACCATAAAGCACGGGGACTCGTCCGTTGACGGGGCACCTATTGCTCATTTTTTCATCGATTTTGTGGCCGCACTAAGCTCTGCAACATCAATCCACCTGCCGGAACAAAATGCACTGGCCAATTTCGAGGGGTTATCCGAGGCGATCTTGGTCACCCGCAAGGAGGAACACGCGTCCTTCCTCGAGGACAATGATCTTCGTCAACCGTCACGGTTGACGCTATTGTGGCCACGTTTGTTGCTTCTTCCACCTGTGACTCTTTATTGTGTCAAGACGCTCTACGCCTCTCGCGCTACGTTGACTGATTTGGCGAAGGATACACTAGAGACCACACATAATTTCATCACGGATTGGCTCTTGGA
Organism: Phylloporus aff. rhodophaeus; assembly: GCA_038094475.1. Taxonomy (NCBI): domain Eukaryota; kingdom Fungi; phylum Basidiomycota; class Agaricomycetes; order Boletales; family Boletaceae; genus Phylloporus; species Phylloporus aff. rhodophaeus. The sequence goes on along the minus strand of JBBPUD010000001.1, from coordinate 159,387 downwards.
ACCACTTCGTGAGGTCATGAGGACTATCCGCGCGGGCGGAGAGGAAGGCGTCATTGTCCGTCCTGAAGCGGTCTCAGCTGATCTCAATGTATATTATCCTCTCTTACCTCATTCTGTCTCTAATCGTATCCCCTGACAGTCACTCGAGCGGATGGCACTCGCACTAGCGCAAGACAAACTAGGTTATACCCAAACACAGCTCGCGGCCCTGTCGGATAAGATACGGATGGGAGACCTTACGCCCATCCTGGAAATTTATGAAGCCGATATCAAGCAGCCTTTCAAGTCTGCCATTTCGGGCACATTACTGAGGTCACTTTTTGTGCAAGTCCAAAAAGCAAAGGTGCGTGCAAATGCTACTTTACGCTCAATATACTGATTGATGCTAGGTTGACATCGATCAAGCATTGACGGGCATTGACAAGCTGTTGAAATCGCAGGAACTCACTTTTGCATTTGTCGGAGTCGCACCAGCACTTGCTGTCGTATATGTAGTTGGAGGATTCCTCAAACGAGTTTTCTTTGGCGGAGGTAAGGGGTATGGCGGAAAACACCGCCAAACGAGCGTTTGGTTTGCGATGAGGTCTGTCACATTGTATGCTCCTGGGACGTCCACTGACTGTATGGGTAGGAGGATTGAACGTCTTTTGCTATTCCAACCAAAGGCATTGCACAGACATGCGGACCAACTGCGTGATATAGATCCATCCACAAACTCGATACCACCGCTGACCACTGGGCTTCTTGTACTATCGTTGACCCATCTTCGTCACTATGCGCTCACGTCTCTGCCTGCACGATCGCGTCTCCGTGAGGGATTCCTAGAGGATGTGCGAGACATAGAGGATCCAAATCTAGGTCGGTGGGAAAAGATGAGGGTGTTGGATAGGATATGGAGCAGCTGGGGACGTGAACTGGGATGGTATAATGTTGCGGGTAGGTTGGGGAGAAGGTAGAATGAGCACGTGACACATAAGATACAGTCGTCCTCGCTGGTACCCAGTCGTACATGAAATCTTACGGACACACCTATCTAACGTCCTACGGATGGACTGGGAATGGGACTGGCCTCCGCCATGGCGCCATTGCCAAGCCTCTCGCAATTCCACCCAAGAAAAATCTCAGTGGTCTAGGTAAAGACCGCGACGAGGCCTTCCCCTTCTGGGACCAGTACGTGCTCTTGATCTCTCTTCCTGTCCTCGGTTTACCACCCTGCTCGTAGCCTGTTCACCGCCGCTTCAAAGGCGATCACGATCAGAGTATCGAGTGAGGACGAGGACGACAGTGACGCCAAGGTACCCGATTCTCCATCAAAGTCTTCCACTCACACAACTCGTTCAGGATCCCTCCTCATGCACAGACCTCCTGCGCACGACGACCGGCATTATTTCCAACCGACGACCCGTGTCTGGCACCGCCGCCTCCACCTCAGGCAGCACCACTCCGAACCTAAATCCCATAGTTGCCAGTGTCCCCTACAGCCGTCCCTCGCTTTTAGCCACCGCAAAGCGAGAGGCTGCAAAGAGCGGTCTGTATGCGAGGTTTTTCAGGGGACCCGTGTTGGGACCAGATGGTGACGTGCGCGAGGACAACACATCTGATGCGACATCACCTTCTGCGTCCACCTCTCGTTGCCTCACGCCTGTGCACGAACCCCCCCATAAACCAGATCGGGTCATTGGAGGTACAACGGGTAGGAAGCGGAAATCGGATGACGATACGGAGACAAAGGAGGTGCGTGGAGAACGCAAGAGATTGAAGAAAGAGCGCAAAGCCACAAGAGCTGTTAAGAGGACAGAGAGAGCTTTGGAAAAGGAGAAGGCTGCAGAAGAGAACAACCGACTAGGTGTCGTCTATCGGAAAGACGATGAAGCTACATCCTCACTGAAGAGGCCTCACAAGCGAGCCAGGAGATCGCTGCTTGGAGAGAAACCAGAAGGAGAAATTACTGCGATAAACGACGAACAGCAGGACGCTTCAAGTAGACCACCTAGCCATGTGGACGCAACGGACGCACTGAACATCGTTTTCGCGACCAAAAAGAAAGGAAAACGGAAGGATACCCCACACTAGATACTTCTGATTTTTTCATCTGATCGCAATCATAAACTGGTCATCGAATTGATGCGGATTATTCTACATGGTCCTGAAAGTGTTGGAACAGAAAAAAGCTTTGCAGCCGTAACACTGCAACTGGGAATGAGTGATGACTGAAGCCATGATATGTAACAAGAGGGAATCTTTTCATCCTCGAACGCTCCTCCAAGCACTTTGCATTGCAATACGGCGCGCCTACCCCCCAGTAGGGTCAGTATGGATAATTGACACAAATGCAGTCAAGTACCTGTTCTAGAGATATTGAGTCTTCGCGTAGTTCAACCTTTTGTCTCCCGTCGTCGTCTTCATCTTCATCGTCGGCATCGAAGATCCCCTTTCCACTTGGGCCCCTGATTCCTCCGAATGCAGCCTTACCTCCCGCCAGGGAAAATGGCGTCGAGGCAACGGCAGTCCCAAACACACTTGAGTTCGCTGGCGCGCCAAAGGCAGCAAAGTCTGTGACAACTCTGCGTGGCGGAGAGGCAGATGTACCCGGCGTGCTTGAAGTAGTTGCGGACTTGGTCGGCGTGGTTCGTGAGGGAAGGTGAGGGGCATAGGAGTACGAATATGAGCTTCGGTTAGCGGCCTGCCGTGCAAGTAGATACTTGTCCGTGAATCGCGTCCCAAATACCTGTCAGATGAGCAGGATTAGTATCATCATTCAATCAGTGGAAGGAAAGTGCTCTGCGTACCCGTTTGAGGTGGGGTCTGGCCTCAGCCAGTGATGAGGCATGCATAAAGACAGATACGTTGTGTGCAGCTTCTGGTGACTCCTTGTAGATACTCTCTATCACCACTTTCTTTGTGCTTTCGTTCCTGAGTAGTAGTTTCTCGTGTAGTTCACGGGCCACATCATCAACGCTCTCATTGTTGCCGAGGATCCGCTGTGCAACAGCTTGCCCCACCTCGCGTACAAGTCTCTCCATATCAAGATTCTCGAGCACGCTGCCAACAATTGCATGCGCAAGGAGATCGGCAGTGGTCAAGGGAAGCATAAGACCAGAGGTGATGCTAGTGATTGCTTGATAAAAATCGGTTGCATACTGTTGCATATCAGGGCCTTGGGTCAGCGCTCTTGCGGTACTGTCTGGGTAGAGGGCAAAAAGAATGTACGTACAGAGTATCCACTGAGCGCTGGCTCGCAGGCAACAAAAAACTGAGGATAGGACGTGATCAGGACAGTCGTTTGAGCCTCGCATGTCTTACCAATGTTATACCACGGCTCGCCATGGCACGCACGACCTGTAATGGATCGTTTCCATCGGGCGAACCTTCGTCAAAGCCTGGGTGAACAAGTCGTGTCAGGTCTGATCTGACGGTATCGTAGCTTGGCCGCACCATCGCCATACTCGCCGATTCCATGAGGAGGAGCATCGGCGATGAGCACCACCATCTTGCTCGCATGATTCCTCCAATCCATGTTTAATGCTTCTGCCAGGGCAGCTGTGACAGCCTCAGGACCATCGCCGCCACCAGAAGCGTAGAGGCCAGAAAGGTCTCTGTGAACCTTGCTGATGTCGGATGAGAATCCAAAGTTCTTGGTGATATAGGTATGATCTTGTGGTGGATGGTCGCGGAATGCGACGAGGCCGACACGTAGATCTTCTGGTGATTGGAGGCGGCCAGACTCGAAGATGTGGGCACAAATTTCCTCTATATTTTTGGTAGCACTGGAGATGTAGGAGCCCTGGCTGCCTGTGCAGTCTTGGACGAAGACGAGATCGCTGAATCGTGGGACGAGGTTAGCCTGCCCCTGAATATGAACACCCTGGGGCGTACAGCATCTTCCGACCCTCGTCATTGAGTCGTGGGATGTACTGGGTAGTTGGCGCGTTGGAGTCAAAGTCCATGTCGTCGTCCATGTCAAGTAGAGCGGCGAGGAGTGTCTGCTAGTTGTTGAGTAGGTTGTCGTCGAACGCAAACAGTCGCGCGCTGAACAGATGTTTTTGTAGTCCAGGCGGCTACCTCAAGGCAATCAGGGATCTCAGTTTTTCGGATATCGGATCTGTGATGCGACCATCTATGCCACACAGGTAGGAAATGTGATTCAAGGGTCCCGTCTACCAAACAACCATGTAGCCCAAGGAGATGTCCATCCGGGAAGAACAGGTCCACCAGGTCTCAACAAACTTCGGTATAGCATCACCAACCCTGCGCTAATTCCTCCCAACAGCGCGGTCACCGTCACGTACATTCGGAGCCGCTCAGACGCCGTCAGAGCACGATCTGGTCCTCCCGGTATCGCCGCGTGGCTAAAGCACGGGTCAACTGACCACCTCTGACAAGCAACTGGCGATCACTCACGGGTTCATGGCAATACTGCACATCACGTGGAAGACATCGGCAGTTTGCCCAGTCTTGATGCTCACAGCAACTGGAACCTGAAGACCGAGCCGTCGACAGTATACATCAGGCTGGACCTCGTGTCGCTGATCGCAAATAAATATCACACAAGTCTGTCCGTGTAAATACTCACCTGCTGTGCGAGGTCAAGGTCAGATTTCGTGGCGACAAACAACGTGGGTATGTGGTCCAAACTGTATTGTTGCTTCAGAACACGTGTCAGACCACGCACAAGTAACGACACACGCCACATACCCGTAGGTTGCTGATGTACGAGAATGAATTGGTGTCACTTGAATCATGGACGTAAACAATAAGGTCGGCAAGATCTGTCTTCTTCGAAGACCGTAAAACCTCTGCTTCGTACTTTGACCCGAACTCCTGTAACTGCAAAAAAAAGTAACATCACGTCATGTCGAACTACTCTCCATGAAATGGAACCCACCACCAGGTACTTCTCAGAACCATCGATATCCACAGCATTAACAACACTGAACATCTTGCTCGTTGGCTCGTACACTTCTCTAAACGGCTTTCTAGCAAAGGCGCGCAGTAAAGATGTCTTTCCAGACCCGGCAGCACCGCAGACGTAGCATAAGAACACGTTTCGCGTAACTTTACCCTTTCTGCGATCGACCTTCCTCGGTCGAGTAGTAAGGAAAGCACTCGTCCGTTGTTCATCTGGATAACCAAGGTAGGCGAGGTATGCCAGTGTGGTTTTGTGATCGAGAAGTGTGGTCATACTAGTGAAATGACGTCAGACATGGTCTGCAACAACTTGCACGCGCATACCTCCATTGTGCTAGCCATCCTTGCAGTGTGACAGCACCAGCGTCATCCACAAGGGTGCTACCAGGAAACTTTTGGCTTGCCCAAGGATCTCCCGGTGAAGTGCTGAGCAGCTCGTCGAGTTCCACTGTCTTTAATGCACCGTCTTGGTCCTGCAGAAGATGCTGAACAATGGTTTTGTAGAAAACTTGGCGTGTGATATTACCTTGTCAAATGTTTCAAAGATATCAGTGAAGAACTGGTATCCTTTGGGACTCAGCTCTACAGAGCAGTCGTTCGGAACGTCATATCTAAATCGGTGCGTCAAGATGATACAGAACCCAGTGCATGAAACTAACTTGGGAAGGAGGAACGATTCGGTAAGTTTCAAATCTTCCCCATATCCAAATTTGCGGAGCACAGTCCATGTAGTCTCAAGACGTCCACGTTGGATGAAGATGGTGTGAAGGTAAAGAAAGCCAGCCTCGGTGAGACCTTCTTCCCGAACACCACCTTCAGCGTGTTCACGCACCATGTCTTTAATGCCTTCTAGCTCCTGCAGCTGCAAGGGTGCATCAAAGCACTTGCGCTGAAACGTAATAACGTCGCCATGCTATAACTTGCAAAATGACGCTCAAACCAACCTGGAACTCATTCAACTCGGTGGCGTCGAGAAGTCCGTCCTTGTTCGTGTCGCAAAGCTTGAATATACGTTTCAAGGCACTGGTGCATGCAGGCTTGAGGACCTAGGGTAATCGAAGAATGGAATGGAAGGGTGGCCTTTAGGAATGTGAAATGACGTACATGTTCGCGTGAGTCATAAAGAGGGGCGGTAGGGTGAAGTACGGCCTTTTGTGCGAAGTAGAAGACTTCGGAGACGTTCAGAGGCATCTTGGCTGAGCACTCTACGCAAGTCTCGACTTCCTGAGGAGATGTTTATGCCAAATCATATAGTGAGGAGAGGAGCTTGCCTTGAACTCGTTCATGATAGGGACGATCTCGTCTTCGAGAGCCTCATTTGTGACCTCCCCACCCCGTAGGTCGATCTTGTTTCCAACGAGTATGACAGGGACCTGAAGCGCAATCAGGAGAGCACGGTGAGGGAAGCGAGGGACAGACATTGACACCTAGTTGACGGAAGTGTGGCAACCAAAATGTGGGTATGCGGTCAAAGGAATTTGGATTGTCTATAGCGTATACCACACAGATAACGTGTGCCTTTCGAATTTCCGACTCAAGATGTTGCCTGTCCTGTGGACCAGCTTTGTGGGAGATGAAGAGGCCGAATGGAGCAGAGTGGGGAGTACCTACCTCCGGAATCGACGATATAGGTCGTTACGTTTTCTGGGGTGACTTCTGGGGGAATGGTGACCTCTGGAACAACGTGCTGGACCTGTAGCAAGTAAGTAGAAGCGGTAGGACGAGGTAATGGGACATGCGTGTGCAACGAAGGCTTCTTTGATGAGAGAAGTGATGATGGTACTCTTTCCTACACCATCTAATTGGAATGTTAATGGAGGTCGTACACGAGGAGGACGTGCTCACCGTCGCCAACGAGGAGAATGCGGACATCGCGTCTCATGGTTGGCCTGACTTGACTTGTTTAGTCCCATTCATTCAAATCTTTGGATTACTAATCAACACATGGTGTTGAACACAGACGTACTCCTCCTCCTCATCGAGCACCTCGACTTTGACGATATTCTCAGTCTTGCATCTACCTGCAGGCTCTTGCATTGTCTCGTATGTCTAACCATTACTGTCGTTTTCGTCGCTCATTTATCTAACCAGATACACGACTTTGCTTGGTCCATATTTCTTAGGAACAATCAGAGACACTCGTTCACGCTACATTCATCGCGGTTCAGATGGTCTCATATTGCGCAGGTCCGCTATAATATACTTGCGGATCGAGCCTGGTCACACGCCAATTTTATCGCACGTCCGCTTTCTCTTCCATGGCACAGAAATCTACAGCCCGTCATCGCACTGTCTACCTCCACGCTGCTGGTTGCTGCAGGCCCTGTTCTCTATTCCTACGCTGTAAAATATACCCCTGGTGTTTCGCCATCTCGCATTGTCTTTGAACGCTCCTATGTTTTCGCTCACGGTGCAGTCCAATCCGACATCACCAGCATCGCTTTTCTCCCTGGTCAAGATCGGACAGTGTTTCTTGGCTTCAGAGATGGCACCGTCGAGCAGTTTCGTCTTTTTCCCTCTCGCCACCGCAGCGGGCGCGTCAACATCACACGCATACCACGAAGCGCCGTCCAATATCACGGTGCTAATGTTGTAGAGAGTATATCTTGTTCCTCTCAGATGCTTCTTTCCCTCTCTCAGTGGGGTTCAGTCTCCCTCACAAACCTCGCCTCTACTTCCCCACCGTCTACATCTGTTAATTTGAATACAAGAAGTTGGTCAAGCCACCTTTGCACGTTTCCCTCCCCTTCTTACGCCGTATTTGGCACCACATCCTCTACGCCACTTTCCCTTTATTACATCGCCCCTGATGGTCTCTCCCCCACACCGTCGATCACCCTCCAATCTCCGAAGGATCGTCCCTCAGCAGTATATGCCATCACATGCGCTTCCCCCTCTTCTCCCCTTGGTCCATCCGAGCAAATTGTCGTTTCTGGCTGGTACGATGGCTCAGTCCATATACACGACCTCAGGGCTTCTTGCTCACGGCGCTCCCCAGATCCCAGTTTGGCGTCGACATCGGCCGTTCCGTCACCCACACTCCTCCCCGTCATCACCTTGAAAGACTCATGGTCTCCTGAACCCATATACGCAGTCTCTTGTGGTGGTGGTAACGCCAGCTTCGTTGCGGCCGGGATGGCCCGACACAGTGTCGTCGCTTTCTGGGATGTCCGTCAGCCATCTCAAGGGTGGAGCGTGCACGCTCCTGGAAACGACGTGTCACCTGTCTATTCTATTGTTCTGGAGAGCTCGAGACTTTTTGGAGCGACTCAGAGCCGGCCGTTCGTCTACGATTTTGGCCCCGGAGTGACAAAGGACACTTATCCCCCGATTACACCTCCCGCTGTAACCCGCAGAAGAGGGATCGCAGAGAGGCTCAACCTCGAGCAAAACGGAATAGGATATCACGTTTCAAAGTTTTCCCATCGTAGAACGAGCACTTGAAAGCTGGTTCCCTAAATCTTTCAAAGCTTTGAGCATCACTCCAATGGCCACAGCTTAAGCAAGCAATTCCGTTCGTGCATCACCAGCGTCTGCTGCTGCTGCATACTGGGACTGTTACAATTGGGGAGTCGACGCCGGCACCGGCTGCTAGGATACTCTCCCACTGTAAATTACTTTTGTTCTACATACCCTACTCGATCATTTGCTCGTGGAACTGACCCGCTTGCGGTGCATGGACGATAGGAACAACTCTCCCCTCCCCTCCCAGCGTTCCACGTGCAGGCATTGGTCCTCGAATGGGTTCCTCGACGCCATGACGCCTCTGTCTCCCGTTGATAAAGGTGAATCGTGTCTAAAGTCGATCCATAAGCCATCGGAAAGACGTCGAGGAAACGAGAATGGCTTGCCCTTCCTTCCCTTCTCTCGACGTTGATCCCCCGTTCTTCAAAATGCTTCATGTAGTGATGCGTTACCATATGGGCAAATCCTCTGAGGACTCTGTCGTCGTATGCTGCATTCCGCCATTGTTTCTGCAGAATATGCCCAATAATATCTTCAGGGACCCCTCTTTTTTGTTCCTGTGTGAGGTTGTGCAGGTCAATGTGGTGATCGCATTCCTCCAATGGGCACCACCATCGACTGTCGACATCTGGCAAGAGAGGCGGCAGCTGCAGCTGCCATGGTATTCGATTCACTACCTCCTCTTCTCCAAGCCAGTGGTCCGAGTCATCCTCCTCCTCATCCGATGGCTCTGAAAAGTCTGAGAGGTAGTCTGCAACGCCCGGAAGATCCCCTTCGCTTCCAGATCCAGATGAAAAGTTTGCCCTGATGTCGAGGTTTGACCTTGCGCGTCCGCGCTCGATTTTACGGGCGACGACGTCGTTGGCCTTACCGATCACTGGGTTCCTCTTGACCAGCTCATCGGTTCCTTGCATGCTGTCGTCATCATCATCATCAGTGACTTCACCCTCTGGCTCATCCCCCACAGGCCAGCCCCACACGACTCCTTGTCTAGCAGCTTCCTTTCTCTGCTTGCGCACCTCTCTTGCAAAGTTTGCCCAAGACGTGATATCAAATAGCCTGTTGTTGTGTCTCTTCACTTCGTTGTTCGTGATGAACCATCCTGAATTCGCTGCGAACAAGCCTAGAATCTCACTCGTGTGCGGCCTGAGAAGGTGCCGTGGCGTCTTTGTCCTTCCCCGTTCATCGACATCCGAATCTTCCTCGTCGCAAATAAGCCGGTGATGCCTGTCCTCGGGCGGACACGCGAACCGTTCCATGTATTTCTCGACAAACCATATCGGCGTTCGCTTCTTTGGGGGAATAAACGCGTACTGTTTCGCGATCTTTTCCATGAGTGCAAACAACCGCCATCGCCAGAAAAAGGTTTCAGAGCGTGCATACGTCTCCACGTCCATCGTCGCGATCTGGTACTGGCGATTGCTAGTACAGTTGAGCAACAGGTCGGTCGCGCGTCATGGACACTCACTGCGCCTTGGAGCTCCACAAGAGTCCGTTGGGTACTTGCGTAGCTACATCCTAGTCGGTACACGCGCCCCCAGTATCAGCAACGTCACGTACATTGCATATAACTCGCCGGCATGTTCTTCTCTCCCTGGATGAGCACTGACAATCCCGTCTCGTCTTTGCGCCACGTCGCGTCGCTCGTGGCCATGAGGAGCTGCCGCTCAAAGAGTTCGTCCAGCGTCAGTGGCGCTGGTGCACGCTCGCCCTCGCGCAACGCGCGTTCGTGTGCGCGTAGGTTGAGCTCGTTCTCGACGGTCTTGAGCCCAAAGTCAGAGAGCCAGCTGGGGTGTGCGATCTTGAGGACGCCACGGAAGCGAAAGCGGCGGTTGTCTCGTCCCTCCAGGGGTGTTTCGGACTCGTCAAGGCTGGTAGAGCGAGGGCATGAGTGCGGTACGGTCGCGTAGGAGAGGGGTTACCGCACCCCGTGATGCGGCCATTGAGCTCGAGGACGAAAGAGTACAGGAGGAGTTGGCCTGTCGTACCTCTCATTTGACATGTTTCATGTAGAACATCGAGATCATGATATGGCCCCAGAGGTTGCTGGAGGATGTCTTTAAGAACCCTTGCGCTGATCATATCGCAATTTGCGAGCATCAACGTTTAGTACAAAGAGGTTTGGGCGTTCACGACATTCGGAGCTATCGCTATTCATTATCTAGCTTACTTACTTTCGTACAGTACATTCTGGAAACAAATGTAACAGCATATGATACCAAAAGTATGCAGTGAGTTGATGTCGAATGAGATATCGATGAAAAGTAATGTGCTTCAGGGCTTTAGGTAGATGGGACGACAAAGGGAAGGGAGCAAACCGAAAATAAATCATAAACAGAACAACCGCCCAACGGTCAAAGAGCTCATAGTCGTTAAAATGAAGCCAGGCTTAAAGGAGGCGGATAGGTATGTTCCAGACGATTACACAGATGTGGACTGTTGCGCCTGCGAACGTGTTGCCCAGTTAAAGAGGTGACGCATATCACTCGAAGGCGGATTGTCAGCGGGCTGCTTGGGCTCGACAAGCAGGCTGCGTTATTCTTGTGATCAGCACTCGGAAACCATGTGGGGTGATAGTCGAGACATACCTCCTCCGGTATAGGTCTTGAAGATCACCATGGTGTTTCGAGTTTTCAAAAGCAACATTCAGGTACTCTTGGACTTCAGGAATCTTCTTCAAGCTAAAAGGCACTTGGAAGCGTTGCATGTCTATCAACAAGTCAATTTGACATCACCGATACAACCAAGATAGACTAATAACCTTGAACGATCCGAGCCAGCTTGTGGTACTTGTTGAAGTTCAGTAGCTTTTTACCTGGGACCAATGGGGACTCTCGGAACGAAGGATTTCCCTCTCGACAAAATGTGACATCCGTCAAATATAGGCCTGTATGATGGCATGAGCGCACAGCACTTGCCCCAAGCGTTGACCCTCACCCAAAAACGGTACAGCTGGCGGGGCAGTATTTCGGAGTCTACTGCGGTACTCGTGGTAGTTGCGACTATGATCTGCCAACCGTCGCAACGCTTCCAATTGCAACTTATTCTTTTGACTAACGCCCTGGGAACACCTCAGTGCGTAAATCATGGATATCTCGCGTTCGACTCACGAGCCACGTCTGGTGTAGACGAGAGATGGTCGACGAGTCAAGCGCCGCAAGTATTGATCGCGGGGTGCTGAAATTATTGAGTGATGTACATCGCTACACACAGTTCAGCCCTACCCCAACACATTTCGACTGGACCACTCACGTCTGCAACCTTGATAAAGAATTTGACCAAATGCGTCCGCCTCTTGATGTCATGTTCGTTCAGAATACTCTCAGCGACCCAGCCGGTGATGACCGTGCTCAGGGAAGAGACGGCCCTGACATTGATAGGTGGCTTCGCGCCCTCCTGCCCTGTCTCTAAAACTTCTTCTGATTGGATTGCACTGTAGAGATCACACTCCATGATCGTCAACTGTCTCGCCAACTCCAAAGTATCAAAGTCGGTGATAGCGACAGAATCAAAACTCTTGTTCCGTAAGTTCGCAAGCAACGCCTTGGTCATCAGAGCTCGAGGAACCTCTGAAGACGGGAACATGGGTGGATTGACCAGGTCGCGCGCTCGTTCACTCTTGGGGCTGATCACGTTGGTATTTGCATCCTGGCGCATGGCAATGAGATCGAGAATGCGCTGGGACGGTCCAGGAAAGTACTGCTGAAGAGCATCGCGAGTGAACGATTCCAAGTGTCGGAGAACCACGTCGTCAAAGCCTGGCCTCCAGTACATCTCCAGCCAGCTCTTGACAAAGTTGGACACACGGAGGCGGATGGGAATTCCCTTGCACTGCTGCCAGCGAAGGATATCTTCTTCCGAGAGATCAGAAGGAGGCATGACATTGTATCGATAGATAAGGGCTTGTACCAGTTCCGTTGGCGTCGAAAAGAGTCGGAAAGTCATAAAGAACACGGCAGAGAAGGCGGGGTCGACGATGCTATCGTGGGGTATCATTTTCTCAACAAGCACATCCAAAGACGCGGCGACGAGGTGACCATCGTCGTTATATATGACGTCTTCTGCCGAGTGGTCGTGGCCCAGCGGGTCGCGCTTTACATCGAGGGTCACAGGGGAAATGGTATCTTGCGCGAGCTGGTCAGTAAAGGCGTCAACGAGCTCTTGGTTGCCTTCAAGGTCTCCAGAAACCACCTCTGGCGACTTCAGACATGGTGGAACCACCTCGTCCGATGGGGTTGGGTCGCCCCTCGAACACGGCGGTGTATCGTGCTCATCTAGAGAAGTAGGTGCAGTATCCTGGGAGTCCTCTGAAGATTTTGAGTGACCGGTGAGTACGGATGAGTCCGAAGATGTCTCCTGAATCCGTGTCAAGGTTACCGCCGAATGGTCCATCGGGGCTTGTCCCTGAACGGTGACATCCTCTTCATCGATACTACTCCGATAAGACCGCCGCAGAGAAGAGCCACTCCGCTGCCCCCGCGAAAACTTACTGTGCGTGAACGGAGCAGCGCTCGAGTCCGACCTCACTGGGACTTGGATAATGAACTGCTGTTCCGCAGAGGTTCGACTCAGACATATCTTGACCGCAGAAACGCAATCGGCACCAGCTTTGCAAGCAGTCGTTGCGCAACGGATCAACGCCGCTTTTTCCGCCTCCTCCGTCATATCCGGCGAAAGAGGGACCATGAGAAGTCGAACGGATTCTGCAAGTGCACTGGTTACATTATACAACCCCTCCTTGGCAGCTTTGAGATTGCCAATTTTGTGTTTGGGAATCTCGGAATGCCGCATGACGGCTTCAACAATTGTAAGGAGTTTACAGACCATTTCGACGATCTCTCGCACCAGTTCGTACATGTGGCCTGTGCTGGATGCATGAGACGAGCGTGAGTGGGAGTGTGCGTGACCTATAAAGGCCGCAATAGTTGAGAGGTATTGGTCATGGGTATGTTTGAGGGCTTCCATGACCTCGGAAGAAGTAGAAGGTCCTGAAGGAAAGGAGGGTAACACGGAGAGCCTAGGTGAATCTGTGGACGAAAATGAGGAAGAAGAGGAAGTGCTGCTTATCGACAGCATAGCTGGTTTGTGGCGACTAGTGACTTCATAGGCGAGGTACTGTTCCTTCTTCGCACGAGCGACGACTATCCGGTGACTGAGTGGGACGGCAGGAACATTTGACTCTCGGAGTGACGGCGATGGTATTTTGCGCTGGGATCTGAGGTCTCCGAGGCTCTTTGCACGAAAGGCTGTCCTATCGTGGTCTTGCAATTTGGGATTTTGCAAATCAGGCATTTCACCTGATAGAGAGGCAAGGTCTGTTGGCGTTATTGGTATTCCTGCCACGGGGTCCGGGGAGGCACGTCCGAGCTGCAGGTGGGTCGAAGTGATACTCTCTGCAGGCGAAGACTGTCCCCTCTCTGGGAGTTCGACGCCGCACTGTACTGCCACTGCTAAGAACCGCCGCACCTGAGAGAATACCTGACCACCAAGTTTCAGCATGCTCTCAATCTCTGCGTCCCGTGCGTCTTCGTCGCATGTTTCATCTGAGGCTCTTCTTGCTTGCGAGACCAACGCAGCCAAGACGGATAGTATCTGTTTTCGTTCAAGAGCCAGTGGGGGAAAACGTTTTAGCAACGGCGCCTCACGGGGGAGGCATTCCACAGAGGAGAGGATAAACCGAACACAGGATATAATGCACGCCGTGGATGGCTGAAAGTGTGTTATGCGATTAGACCTAACCGCACTTTGGAGGAGGGATAAACTCTGCAACAAATTGACCATTAGAGGTGGACAATACGACGCAATGTCGGGACCAAGGGCTTCCGTGACCAGGGGACGATGATCTTTGCGAGAGCCACGTGAGGGAGTAGTTGCCCATGATGCGGCTGATACAGCTGACATTGTATGCGCGTGGCGAGATGGTTGGCGAGGCTGTGAAAATTGACGACCAAAGTGAATCCAACGCGATTGGAATGCACGAGACACTTACTGATGGACGAAGTTGCTCTTCCGTCAGAGAGACGACGCGTTCATCGGTGCTAACATAATTGCTCGGAAACCAACCTCTCTGACCGTGTAGTTCGCCGTCCCACCACCCACTCGGGTCACGATTGAACACGCGAATAACCTGACCGGCGCGAAAGGAGAGACAGGTGGCGTTCTGTTGTTGAGGTACAAAATCATGAAGGGCCAATACGTATTCGGGCACAGCGGTCTGCACCCTCACTGTTTCGTCTGCTGAAGGGCTAGGTGGGGTGGAGATAGTCTGTGGGGTAGGTTGGGAGGACGCCTTTGCGGGCTCGGGTAAATGAAGAGAGGAGGAAGAAGCAGAGGCGGAGGAAGAGGGACATGGGGAGACGAGAGAGATTGAAGAACTCGTAGATGCAGTGGACCCACTCCTCTGGCGCATGCCATTCGAGCGGGATTTTGAGTGGACAGGAGAGGACGCTGCGCTCGAAGGACCGGCCGATTTTTTCGATGTTACAAAAGATTCTCGGTGTACATCGGTATTGACGCGAAGACGGATTGGAACCATTATCAAGGGGACCAGGAGGGGCGCAGTCGAGCTGATATCGACCAGCGGAGCTGCTGTCAGGACTGTCAGCCATGGCCCAACTGCCGAAGCGGCAATGTGACAAGGAACACGGCGCACCAAAAGACTGCGGTGCGACTTGCACGACCAGGCGCAACGGTCGGATTGTGCTGCCAGTGCACGATAGAGAGTACAGGGAATAGTACAAAGAGGAGGGCGTCGTGAGAGTCGTGAATCGTGTTGGCAACCACCAAGCCTACGTCGGCGAGTCCAACATATGTCAGAAGAGGCTTACTCTATTTGTAACTACTGTACACCGCAGCCACTATAGCTGCCACCATACCATGCACCCACCCGCCAGTCCCGCCGCCGCTTTCCCATGAGCGTGTCGAGATCGGTATCCTCTGCCTGGAAGAATACTCTTTGCCAGTGTACGCTGTGCAAGTGTACGAGTAAAGGTCATTCGAGTCCTGGGGTACATAATAACTCTCCGGGCACATGAACCACACTGATATGAAAATGAAGTAGGCGGTCTTACAGGTGAAATGACGACATCCAAAGAGGCTATGCGTGTGTTATTCCCCAATGTTGTCAAAACCTCATATTGAGAAGAGACGATCCACCTAGGCCAAATAACACGCCTACGGGGTACATCTACCAATGATCTGCTCAACCAGGCAACGCGCTATATTGTTTCACAGAGGATTCGCAGAGGTCCAAGTAGCCTCAGTATCCGACGTCTTGAGAGAACATACCACAAGACACTGTACTCAAAAACGCATTCATTCGAGTACTTACGGGGGCCTGTGTGTGTGTTTACACGAGGCGCTGCATGCCAATCAAGAATGGAAGCCTTCGCATCGCCTCAGAGGTCGCCATCGTTATCATCATCATCATCATCAGATCACCCGACTTATCTCGGTCCGCAGACTGGCCCCGGACGGATCCTTGCTTGGCCATGAGGACAACGATAACAGCACCCTCGACGGGTGGCTCGATGGCCAGACCCTGTCAAGCGCGGTGGTGTACGTGTACGACTAACAAAGGAAGCGGAGGCAAAGTGTCGATAACGGACAACTCAAATCGTCCACTCCGCGACCTCCCCCCAATTAATATCAGAAATAAAACCGTCCAACTCTCTTTAGACGAGCCAAGTTTTCTCGTCGATCATTCTGCAGGTCTATATACACCACCTCGGGGATACTCGACTTGTAATGTAATGGCACCAAAAGGCATCACTAGCCTACTCTTATATATGGATAGTAGAGCGCCCTATAACCAAATGTTACATAGCAATCAAAACCAGTTGGGTCATCGTGCAAGGCATTGATCGATTAGCGTACACTTTCAACGCGAGACAAAGCGTGGATGTAAGTACCAGAAAAAAAGAAAAAGGGCAAAAAAAAAAAAAAAAAAAAAAAAAGAGGCAGTCAACGAGATAATGAAATTCAAAAAAAAAAAAAAGGGCAAGAGACCAACGTCAAGGAGTGCATAGATGCTTGAAAACCCATTTCAACTTCACAAAAACGCCGACCGTGCGGCCGCAAAAAGACTTGTCAACGAAAAACGTGCATCACTGAATCATGTATTACCTCCTTCCATAGTGTCCGGCCTGTGGCGGGGTCGCCCAGTGATTGTGCTGGGCAGCAGCCGCAGCGAGCCCACCCAGGGGCTGACCACCCTGTCCCGTTGGCCCACCAGGCCCAGGATACGAGTATGGTGGCGCGGTCATCATGTGTCCCCCATACATCCCTGCATCTGTGGGACTCCCAGCATGGTGTCCATGATGCTGTCCATGCGGTGCATAGCCTGCCGTCGGAGATGGCCCATACTGTGGGGATGAAGGCACTTGTGAGTGCTGTTGCTGTGGGCTCGTCGGCGAACCGAGCGAGATTTGTGGGGGTGGCGGTGCCTGTGTCGCGGACTGGTGTTGCGAAGCAGGGATCGATAGAGGGGGTGGGATGGTGCTGTTGGGTGTTTGTGGAGAACCCGGTCCGGCGCGACCAGGCGCGGATGCAGCTGTCGTCGAGGGACGGCGACGACGCTTGTCACCAGTAGAGGCCGTGCGACCGCCATGGGCAACTTCGTCATCGCCTTCGTCATCACCATCTTCCTTGGTAGGAACCGGAGCACCGACGGGACCACCCGGAATAGAGAGACCGCCTGGGAGATTAGTCGTACCACCAGGTGGGATGGCCATTGACTGCGTAGAGCGGTTCATCGGGGCACCAACAGGCACATTGGGCGGTAGGGCACCGCC
The DNA here is from genome assembly GCA_038094475.1 of Phylloporus aff. rhodophaeus. Lineage (NCBI taxonomy): Eukaryota > Fungi > Basidiomycota > Agaricomycetes > Boletales > Boletaceae > Phylloporus > Phylloporus aff. rhodophaeus. The sequence continues at coordinate 142,222 of JBBPUD010000001.1, read as the reverse complement.
ATGAGGACCGCCCTGGGTATTCGAGTTGAGACATGCCTGGATGAGATTTTTGCCCTCTGGTTGAGTGACGAGCGGCTGCAGCTTTGCGGTGGTAAATGTGTATACGAGACCCGTTTCTGAGACAACGAGAAGGAGGACTTGAGTACCCGTGAGCGTGGACAGCTCGTAGGCCTATAAATGTGTGTTAGATAAGCAAATAGGCAAAGGCATGGTGGAAGAAAATACCTTTTTCATTATGCCTGCGAAAGTGAAGCAACATTTTCAGGAAAAACACGAGAGCCAAGGAAGGTGATCGCATACCAGCTTTCCTTTTGGAGAATGTTATGTGACGTCGTGATTTATCCTGAATAAACTCGATCTTAATCTTGCGCCTTCCGGCCTTCTTGTCCTTTGGCTTTTCCTCTTCGTCGTCGTCATCGCCGGGGCTTTCAGCGGCGTCCTGATCGTTGATGAAGCCGTCTTCTGGGACAGCGCCGGGCTGGGGGAGATGTGGGGGCGGCTGTTGGTGTGGCGGCTGAGCCGACTGGGGTGGCTGCTGAGGATCGGCCACAGCAGGACTGGTGATGTCGAGGGCGGTGCGCTGACGCTTGCGCATTGTTGGGGAAGATGAGGCAGGGTCGTCCTGGATGTTTTGGCTGGAAAGGGAAGGCTGCTGGCCGTGATGAGCCGCGGTCTTGGAATACGGATAAGATGGGGAGCTGTTGGATGCAGATGGGAGATGGCGATAGGCCATGTAGCGAGTGGGAGAACGAGGAAGCGGGTACGACGGCGGGTACGCGCGGCGGGGGGAGGTGTTGTGGATGTGGACGACGATGGGCGGCGAGTGACGATGTCAGCGAGGGTGCGGAGGGCGTCCTTAAAAGGAATCGCTGAAGTTGGAAGGAGGTGGAAAAGGGAGGGAGTGTCAACGGGGGCGTGTGTTGTCTCAGTCTGGACGATCAAAAAAAGACACCCCAATGTATTTGTTTATTTGGTCGTCGGAGTTATATCGATTACTCAGGCACATCCCGGTAATTCCCGGAATCTGCTTCCGCAGCCACCACTCCCACATATTGCCTTTTAGGAACACCGTTCCCCTTTTCGCGGAGGATGACCACATCACAACCCTTTTTCGGACCACAGCATGTCAACAACATATATATAAAATTAAAACAAAAAAGAAAAAAGAAAAAAGAAAAAAGAAAAAAGAAAAAAGAAAAAAAAAGGACAAATCCTGTGGCGCTCAGCGCTCTTTCCTTTCCCCTGTTATTGACACTCGACTCACGAAAATGTTCGGTGTACTCGGGCATTCATGTCAGCGGTCAAGTCATCGGTATACCAAGTCCCCCAAGTGCCTCTCGGACGCGGCCGTCAACATCTGTGGCGCCTCCACGCAGTCGAACGCCCTCGAGCGCAATCTCGATCGCCCGTACGTTACACCGTCCGTTCCACGGTCGTGGAAGGTTCCCGTGCACGTATGCCGCGACCTCTGTATCTGCGAGCACCAACCCCTTTGGTCACCCCGCACTTGACACAACTTCATCACGTACCGCTTGGTTCTCTGTTTATCTGGCTGAGGTGTAGCTCTCCACAGTCCTGGTCACGACACACACCGCCACCGGGCACCTCGTAGGAGCACACCCGAAGATCCGGACTGCGTCCAGTCATTTGCGTAAGCCAGCGGTGCAGCACCGCTTGCTTCAGTTTCTTGAGGTCTGGCAGAGGAATAGGGGAGGAAGAGTGAGAGGACACAGCGTCTGTACCACACGAAATAGGGCAAGGAAAATGTACACTAGGAGGGGAGCTACTACGCGCACTCGCTTGCGATGCACTAGTTATCCTTGACTGCAACGCAACAAATGTGGCATTTCCAGTACTTGGGTCCGGTCCGGATCGGGGGCGAAGCAGCGGATATCGAGAGAGAGGGGAATCGTACAATGGAAAACCAGATCTTGATACTTGCGGAGATGCTTCATTTTGCGTTTGCGGCAATTGCGGCCGGGAAACCTATCGGTAAACCACAAATTTACATTAGCAGCATATCAGGCCACATGGCCTCCATAACAAGCCAACCTGGGACACACACCTGTGCCGACGATGATGCTCCAGAATCACCGGCGGCCAAGGACTCTTGATGGATTTCTTCTTTCGATGGCGAAACCTAACCGCGTGATTGCGGCGTCGAATGGAGGGAAAGGGGAAAACAAAAGGGGGTAAAGTTAGGAAGGCAGATGCACGCTAACATGAAAAAGGGAACAGATCCTTGCCACTTGTGCAGAATGTGTCTCCCCAGTAACCAGGAGGTCTAAGGAAGCCACATCGTCAAGCAGGCTATGAGCACCAACACCGGGCAAAGAACAAGCCATGCATGAGGCAGCGGCAAACATACCTTGTTCATCTTCAGAGTCTCCGGCCTGCCCAGGTAGTTGACGTCCTGAAACCCCCCAAGTCAAATCCCCACAGGTGGTAATGAAAATGAAACCAGACCGATGAGAACCCACACAATAACCAAGGAGAAGAAAGAACGAGATATTAAGCGGAAAGTGGGGGAACGACAGTAAAGGAAAAGATAGAAACATCGCAGATTAAAATGAAATTAATGACCACAAGGAGGAAAAGGAGGGGGGGGAGAGAACAAAAGGAAGTGTATCAGCCGGCGGTCGGACTGACGAAAAACCGAGAGAGAGAACCAATGGTGGATGTCTCTTGAGCTGGTAAGTCGTCCCGGCTACCGGTGGAGCCAGGTATGCCAAGAGTGCGCGCCGTCGCCGAGTTGTCGGAAGTTAGGTGATCTAGCCTCCCACCGGTCATTGATACCAAATTACCTGAATCCAAAGAGGGTTAACGTATAATCGAAACCAGTGCAAGATCGCCGTGACAGGTAAATGTGGAATGCACACGGCTGGTCCAGGGTGCAACAGTAAATGATACGAACCGTGTCTTCTAGTCGATTCCAGTATGGAAGGGTAGTTGTTTTCCCGATTTCGTGAAGAGAGCAGCGACGCTGAATTATTGCTACCCGCTGAGCTGGTGCGCACTTCATCCTGTTTCGCCATCACCACTCCTTCCAACATTGGTGCATCAGCAGTAGGTGGTATCACTGGCGTTGACTTTCCAGACAGCTGCGAATCCTAAGCATCTTTCAAAAAGAATTTGGAAAAACTCACAGCCGCGAGTTTCTTAAGCCTCAACTCTTCTCTTTGGGCTATAAGCTGTCGCATTCTCTTGATTTCTTCCTCCTTTTCCGCGAGCGCATTCGTAGCAGACACTGCGGGTAATGGTTGCCCTGTACTACCGTTTGCAACCGCAGACAATCCCGAGGATGGTGTCACCGTCGGGGTGAGCCGTGATGGAGCGCGCGCAGTGGTAACTGCCGGGGAATACTCCCGAGTATCACCGTTCCCTACTTGATCCCCCATCACATGGTTGTCACCATCGTCCTCACTATCGCTCAATTCGATTACGCAACGGCGCATACCACTGATTCCAGCAAAACTACCAGGTTTGCGTCTAAGAGGATTGGGGTAAGAACCTCCATTGGAATGTCCATTGGAAGATGAGCTTCCGGTATTACGCGAGGACCCTGGGTTACTGTCGAGGTCAACGAAGTCAGCAGCCACGGGACGCTTCACGCCGCGACGTTGTGGATAGCCACCATCGCCATCAAAGCTTGCATAACTCGGGGTGCCTTGGGTAGGTGTGTGGGAACCTGTGCCGATCGTATCCATGGACGTCGCTGAACCTCGTTCGGCGCCATTGCTGGTAAAACTTGCGTTGTCCGATGATCCAGGTAACGCCATAGACAAATGAAGTTCAGGATGAAGACCCGTCACTGAAACAGGATTAGGATGGCTTGAAGGTGGCAAAGAAGTGGTAGAATTTTCAGGAACACCAGCAAGACCAGGGATCAGGACCTCGGCATCCATGCGCTCCAAACTCGAAAAGGAACTTGTGTCGACAGAAGAACGTTGGTCACGACCATCACTGCTCCCAGTGCTCGGAGGTGGCGCAGGTTCAATCGTCTTCAAAAAATCGTCAACGGATTGTGCATGGAGGGCACTCATATCAATGTCCTGGTCTTTGGTAGGTGTTGAAAGGCCAGGGGTTTCGCTTTGGCGAGCCTTTCGAGAGGCAATAACAGCTTTGCGGGCAAGTAGTTCCTGACGTCGTTGCTGCTCTATCACGAGCAATGAATGAGAGCTGGAGAAGTCGGCAGACGATGGTGAACTCGGCTCGACCTTAATGAATGGAGAAGGCTCGGGCGAGGACATTCGAGCGTCGAAATCCTCCATGCTCATGCGCTCAACAAGAGAGACCCGGGCTGGGATGATAAATGGAGGAGGCATTGTGGAAGACGAAGAGTTCAATGAGCGCGTAGACGAGGATGGAGAAATTGGCATAAGCGCGAGCATCTCAGGCGTTGGGTACGGAATAAGCCCACTTGTATCCAAATTGCTTGGAAGCCGCAGGTTGAGTTCCGAAAAAACGTAAAAGACCACATGCCGGCTTAGCCCACACTCCAGAAGATACTCGGGAGGGACACCCCACCCAAGAAGGTCAAGAACGATGTCTTTGGTGGTGTTATATTGATCTAGGGTCACTAGGGATGAGTTAGCAGAGAAGGGATTGGTGCAGAGTTGATGACCAACTTGCGAGGCCTGGCCTGACATGGCTGGTGTCAAGTCGGTAGGTGGATGTCTCCAGCACAAAAGGTTCAAGACTAGCTGCTTGCCAAGACTGGGCCGAGGAGGATTCCAGTGGGGTTGATGTTGGGGGTTCAATATGAGACTGCGGACAGGGAGCTAAAGAATCTTCGACTCTCGGAGATTCCTGGGACTGAGGAGCCAACTGGCGTTGTCTCAACCTCGGGGGTGGAGTGGGTGACCGGCACGGTGGAGGTGAGGTTTCAGTGTCGCTAATTTCGCCCTCTTCACGAATTTGACCGTCCTCGATGTCTTCTGGGTGGTCTGTCGGTTCTAAGATTGTTGGGTGCGGTGACAACTTCTCGGCGGGCTGGACTGCTGTTGGATTGTCGTTACCGTAGTCAAGCTGGAGGGCAAGCTCTGGAGCAAGACGAGGAGGCAGAGCAGGTGCGTCAGCGGCGAGTCTCCGGCGCTTCCTAGACAAGAGCGCGGCTGCACGCAAGGAGTCCGCGTCCATCGTTAGCGTGGGTGGTGGTAGTTGCTCGACGTCGGCGTCCATTGAGGAGTTAAGGTGGTGAATGTTGAGAGCAAAGATGTGAACGACCCCCGAATGTTCAGCCACTCGCACGGACCCCCGTCGGATTAGCGAGCGGCCACAGCGATCAGCTCTTCCACCACGACGTCCGCCATGCCGCTCAACTACTCCAAGTGGGACCAGCTCGAGCTCTCAGACGACTCCGACATCGAGGGCCATCCTAACGTCGACAAACGCTCTCTTATCCGATGGAAGCAGCGCGACATCCACGAAAAGCGCGAGGCCCGCAAGCACAAGATTTCAGCACTTGAGGCCGAGATCGCGTGCAACGACGTCCTTCATCCACGCCTCATCAGAATTAAAGAGCGTATCGCCGGCGCACCCCCCAGCGGTGCAAGCGACATCGCAGAGGACACCGAGGCTGGACAGTCTCTGACGGGCCTCGCTTTCTTTCGATATCTGGTCGACCGTTTCCAATCCAACCCATCCAAAGCAGCACCACCCACCAATGCAAAGAACCAGCCTACATACGATGACATGCTTCTCTCCCTTCTCGTCCAGATCTATGACGGGATCAAGACTCTTCCCCAGGACGAACAAGAGAAAACCATCCTCGGTGGGGTAGAGAAACACATTGCCCAGCTCGCAGAGCATACGCTCAAGCTTCAGACTGATCTCGAGGCCGAAGTCAGCGAACAAAAGAAGCACATCACCAGTGACGATATCCACGAGGGTTGGGAAAGCAAGGTATTTTATGTCGTGTTCCTCGTCCAGCTAGCTCACAGTGCTGACCCTGTACCCAACGTTGTTCAGTATGTCCCTGCCAAACCTACCCCACCCCCGATCAAGAACGCGATCACGGACACAACTTCGAAACCCAAAAAGACTACGAAAACAACAACCTACGAAGTACTCAACCCTGCCGCCTCTTCCTCCCATGCGGCCCCTCCCCCCGAGGCGGATGTTTCCAATGACGACGAACCACCAGAGGATCTACCAGAGCTCACTTCTTCCCTTTCCCGCTTTTCCCGCTTGCCGCTTTGGGACTACGCCCAATCCTTGGAGTTCATAAAGGACAATCGTGATGTTGTCGTTTCAGGTGCATCCGATGCTCTCCTCGTCGCAGCATTCCAGGCAGAGTCAGATGGACACGAAAAGTACGCGAAGCAGTGTGTACACCAAAGCTTACTTCTGCAATATTGTGATAAATTGGGTCGTGACGGAGTGAGGGTGTTCTTCCAGAAGTGGGCGCTTGACTCTTGAGTGCGATCACAGCAGCGCTGATCACTGTCGTCGCCGCGACTCTAGGATGATTGCCGGCGATAAGCGCGCCATCTCCCTCTTTGTCAAGGACGTCGAAGATACTTATGCTCATCTTGTCACCCGTGTAGCGGCCGCTGCTACCGAGGCTGCTGCTGAGGCCCCTACTTCGCAAAAAGAGCAGATCCAGCTTGTACCCGAGAACCCCGAGTCCACCATCAGCTTCAATGTACCCGACGGTCCGCCGCCCGATGATCTCGTCCTCGAGGGGCTTGGAACGGAGGACCTGGATATTGAGGAAGTTCGCAAAGCGCTGACGATGCGATGGACAGTCTTTGAGGGGTTCAGTGACGCTCTCAAGGATGCCCTGAGGGTTGGGACATTGGAAGAAGTGAACAAGGTGCTTGCGGAGATGGACGTGGCAGATGCTGAGGATGTGGTTTCAAAATTGGACTTGGCAGGAATCATGAGCTTTGCAGAAGGCGGCGTTAGAGATGAGACTGGTAAGGCAAAAGATGAAGGTGTGGAATGAACTCATTGTACATTTGTATGCCTCACGTTGCGCAAACCGATGTTCAGAGACAGGAAAAGAGTCAACAAGAGTCCTGCAATATTTCACAAAGAAAGGTTTTATCAACTCCAGCGCATCAAGCAACCTCCTTATTCGCTTCGGGATGTGGGTTGAGCCCATATGCAAGACCCAAGGCTACTCTTGCTGCAGCCTTTCTTCTCTCAGCATCTGGCATCCCCGAAATCTCCTCCTTCAATCCTTGAAGCGCGCCCAGCACACCCTGCAAGTCAAAGTGCTCAAGATTGGCATCTGTCATCTCCACATCAAGTTCTCCAGTGGAAAAAGTATGCAGTGGCACTCCTCCAGGAGCGGTCAGTGACTGGAAGTTCCTGTCACCTTGTTCCTGAATGGGTGAGAGCGAAAGAGGCATGACACCAAAAATCCTGCGTGACGTCTCTGCAATTTCGACCTGCGACGGCATACCTTCGACCTTTCCATCACTACTGATGGATGAGGGCCCTACATTAGCGAACTCCTTATCTTGGTCACCAAAGTCCGATACAGAGCCCAGAGACCTGTAAGGTACACCATGTGCCAAGCGGGTTGTGTCCAAGGTCGCATGGCCATCCAAGATGGGTGTCGACTGGTCAGACGCAGGGGAATTAAAGCTAAAGGTAGAGCTAAAACTCGTGGATGTAAGAGGTGGAAGCCTTGGCAGTGTCGATAAACTGTCTGAAGAGATTTCGGAAACACCAGCGAGACTAACAGAGGAGGCAGAGACGAAAGAAGTGAAATCGTCGTCGAAACCTACTTTGGGGGTCGTAGGACGCGAGAATTCAAGAAAACCACTCGAGGAAGGTGACAAGGTTCCTGGAGTGACGGCAGTGCTCCAGGGAACTTCGTCCTCGCCAACAGTATCTGCATCGTCCCCGTCAAGCCAACGTTCTAGTTCTTCAAGCTCCCGCTGCATGCGATCATGGTCCGTTCCGGATATCTTTTCTCCGACGAGTCGCGCAAAATTATGATAGTCATCAGAAGAAACACCAAGGTCTGTTTGGACCGCGCCTTGTCGAATCATGGATGGCCACATGATGGTGCTCAACGCATCGATAATCCGAGGTATCCCAAGGACACCTTAGCAGGGAAAGATCAGAATGGCCGCATAGAGCAGGCGATTGCGAACTAACCAGTACGGTCGGAAACAGAGGCCCCGATGTCTTGGACATCGACAAACTCGAAGCCCTTGGAAGACAAATAAACGTCTATGTCTTGGTCATTGTCAACGTCTGCGAACGGAGTCGAGTCGGTTGGAGAAAGTCTGATGGCAAGGGCAACCTCGAACTTGTGCCTCGATGTGTGTCGAGACAAGTCACATATCTGATCGCGGTAAGGCTATTAAAGGTAGATTAGAGATGGCAAGAGATGAAGGCGGATGTGTACCTCTCCTCTATTCCAGACGAACAGGAGGGCAGGAGTCAAGACCTCGTGCTGAATCGGAGCCCAGGAAGAAAGCGAGTGGACAAGGAGTTTGACATCCGCCGTGTAGTACTTGTTCACGATCGTCCATGGCACGGCAGAGGACCGCTCGTCGAGGACGACGCCCTTGACGAGCCCTGTGGTTGCCAATCAGCTCTTGCTCGAACTCAATAACAAGCAACATGCTTTGAACGAGTTCAAGGACTGTCTGTGTGTTTGATGCGATGGCGAGAATGGCGCAGTCAGCCATGGTTGACGAGCTGGTTGCTGGTAATGATACAAGTTGTCCAAGCGACGTGTACCCGATTATTATACACTCCAGCCTGCTGCCTCAAGGCTTATGACCAGCCTCCCGCATAAGAATGACCCTGGCGTCGACAAGCTCAAGCTCGAGCCTGGACAGGGGCTTTGTCGAAGGCGGGTTCGGAGCACACTGGACCCAGCACACACTCAGCCTATGCTGGTAAGGTGATCACCGTTTATCATGTACAGCTCAGCTGGGGCCATCATTCAGTGTTTAATTCTTTCTACTTGGACTTCTCCACGAGCCTCATGCAGCCGCAGGCTCGGCAGCGCGCACGACCTCAAGCGTGTTCGCATACTGGAACTCGCCAGAGTTTTCGTGCTAAGAGCAATAGATCAATACAGCATCGTGAGTCAACACAGATTCCTACCTCCCACATGTCGATGGCGACTTGGCAGCTCTCGCGGACGACGGTCGGCGCATCCTCCCGTGTCATCCATTCCTTCAAGTGTGGAAGGACTTCGGGTGTTGCAATGCCGCCTAGAGCCTCCGCAGCCTCGTGTCGCACCATGTCTGATTGATTCGTGTCTTGAAGAACCTTGATCAAAGACGGTACGGAATGAGTCGATAATAACTGGCCAAAGACAAATGCAATTTCATGCCTGCTCCCGTCTGAACGACAAGACATCGAGTGCAGTGCTTCACTTACTTGAAAAGAGCGCTATTATCAGAGAAACCGCTTGCAAGGGCATCTATAGCCGCTGGCGTCCCGATGTTACGCAAGGCAAACATTGCACGGTACCTTTCGAAGAGTGGCAGCTCAGTATCAAGCAATTTCTTTTTGAGCAATGATATGGATGCTTCCGTAACATTGCCGCGCTCGGGTTGTCCAGACAGGAGGTGAGAAGTCGGTGGAGCAGGATCGATTGAAGTATACGTACTATCGAGGTCGAGTGAGCTTGTGGCGAAGCAATAGGAATGGACAGACTCGCGGTACGCTATCCAATGACTCTCTTGATGCAAGGTGTTTCCGTCCTTCCTCCGAGTTATCCCATTCGATCTTTGCGAGTGCGATCTCACACGTTTCGCGTACACTCCGATCAGGATCAGAGAGATACTCGTGCAGAATTGGGACCGACACTGTGGAAGAGATTGCACCCATTGCTTCCGCTGCCTTCCAATACGGTCGTTATGGGAGTTGCGCGAAGAGATAGCTGATGGCACGACATACCTCGTGCCGTACCATAGGATCCTCATCCGGTCTGCGCAGGACAGACTCGAGAACAGGCAATGCCGATGTCCTTTTCATTTGACCAAGACAATAAGCCAGTTCATGTTTCAAAAGCGCAGAAGGATCGTCAAATGCTGTTGATGGTAGGGTCAAGATGAGGTATGTGAAGAAAATAGATGAGACCTTTGGATATTACCGCCACCGCATCGTCACTCTTGAGTGATTTGAGAGCAAAGAGAGCGCGAAATCTGCGGTGAAGAGGGACCTTTCTTGGGGTATTGAGGAGGACTTGTTCGAGAGCGATGAGCTCTGCTGGGGAGATTGCCGACATGTAGCAGAGTGTAGAGCGGACTTGAAAATCTCTTTCTCCAACCGATTGATCGCTATGCCCAGGTCCAAACGTTCAAAGCTTGGTAAGATCATAAGACTACCGTTTGTCTGCGAGCAATAACATACTACCAGTATCACTCGCAAAGGTCTCGAAGAAGACCAGGGAGAACAAAAATGCACTTCTGAACGAGGTGCGCAGAACGAGGCAGGCGTGCTCGGTGTCCGAATGAACGATCTCGACAGATTCAGCAAAGCGCAGAAAAATGGAGGTATTGTTGGCTATTCGAGGTGGGTACTATGCGTAACACCCATCTCAAAACTGTCCGAAATCTCTGGAGAGAGTGAGTTGGAGCACACCTCAGGTATATGTTTGGTCTAATACGGGTAGCGATCAAGTTCAGCACGGATATTCTTTGGCAAGGCTACAGTGATGGCAAAAGCACTTGGGAACACACCAGAAGAGGAACATCGATCAGGATTGCATAAACTTGCCGAGGCATGTCGTCTTGGCCTAGTTTGAAGGTGCGACTGATGACCTCCACCGCGCGTTAGAAAGTAAAAGGCCAAGTTGGTCTGTTGTTTACCGACACAGAACCACAGGAAGTGGGCGAGTGGTTCGATGACTTCCAACAGGCAGACTTTGCCCGGGCTGGCAACATTGCCAGCCGGACAGTGATACTTCCCGTCGGTCCTGTGATGCGAGTGCATTTGGACCCTCCGGAACCGTTCCCACACAACGAAGAACCTCAGCTGCGTAAATTGGGTCTATCCACGACCTTGAAAAGAGGTGTTCCTACGCTAGAAATGTCGCATAAGATATGCGACCAGGGCAAGGTGCTCACGAGCGAGCAGGCGCAGCTGTTGAAACTTATCGGGGAGAAAATGGTGGTGTTCAGAGTGAAACTGAAAGCACGATGGGACTCTAACACTGGTGCAGTGACGCAACTAGAGGAGCAGAAGGATGTGGATGCCGAGGATACGGCGATGGACGAGGCGTAGTAGACGGTGTAGTACGGTTGCTATAAGATTTGATTCAGTATCTGTCCCTCATCTTCCTCAACCATGTCCACAGATTTTGCTCTCAAGGCAACGCCTGACATTCTCTCCCCACAGGATATGCTCTCCTTGCCCAGGCCGGGGGCGCCCCTCTCCAACCCGGCCGGTGACTTGGTCCTCATCCCCATCAGCACGTACTCTTTCAAAGATCGCAAGTGAGTACAATAGATCCACTTCTTCTCCTACTCAGATTTATATAGGACCCACAAGTCTCTTGCCATTGCGCCCATCGCAGGCGGATCAGAACCATACAACCTCCCGCTTCCCGATGGAGGGGATGCCTTTTGGCTCAACGAGCGCACTATCGCGCATGTCGTCGAAACAGGCGCAGACAAGAACAAGAAACAAGAGTTGTTCTCCCTCTCGGTCACGCTTGCAGGCGAGATCGGCGTCAGCAGCCCCATCTCTGTTGGCTCAATCCCAGTTACCACTGCCGCTGATTTCCGTTATGCCCACTCTGCCGGCATCCTCGTTTTCTCCGCGTACGTCCATGCAGATGGAGATCTGAATGCTGTTAAGGATAATGACGACAAGTACGATAACCGTGGCAACTCTGCCTTGGTCTATGATGAGACCTTTGAGCGCCAATGGGACACTTGGGTCGGTCCGAAACACAAGTCTCTCTTCACTGTGAGATTGTACGTGGACGGAGGAAAATGGATTCTCGATGACGACTTCACCAACGTTCTTCTCAGAACTGGTTTGGTATGTGGTTCGTCTACGATGGAACCAGTGTCACTAATGCATCAAGTCACGTTAGAGTTCTCCAGTTGAACCTTTTGGTGGAACGGACGATTTTCATATCTCAGACAGTCAAATCATCTTAACTGCGAAAGATCCCGTACTCGCGAAAGCAACCCACACTAAACAGAATGTGCGACCGCTTCAATGTCTCCAGGGCTGTTTACTGATTCAACACCAGATATACGTTGTCAACTTTGACGGCTCTGACCTTAAAGAGCTCACTTCCGGCACGCATGGTGCAACTCATGCCCCAGCTTTTAGTTCCCATGGTGACAAGGCGGCTTGGCTTCAACTCGATGAAGATGGACACGAATCAGACAGGTGTGGTATTCTGCCGACATGCTTCTCCTGCCAACTATTACACTGATGTGCGATTCAGGGCTAAAATTGTTATCCACGACCTCACAAAGAGCATCAGTTTCACTATTACGCAGCACTGGGACCGCTCCCCAAGTGCTCTGGCTGTACGTCGTAGTATTCCATTTCCTGCCAAACATGACGAAGGGACATTTATTTACCAGTTTTCGGAAAGCGGTGAATTTATCTACTGTATCGCCGAAGATATTGCCAGAGGCAAAATCTTTGTCCTTCCAATCCCTCCTACCCCCGAGGAATCTACTACGCATCCCAAACTCACCTCTCCATTTAATGATGAGCCCGTTCCCCTAACAGGCACACAGGTTGCTTCAGATTTGCAAGTGCTTCCAAACGGTCGCCTTCTCTTTGCATTGTCCTCGCTCACATCCCCGAATGATGCATATGTACTTGGCAACCTCCAGCAAGTTGAGGCAGACATCAAAAGGAACGCACCGAACTCCGTTAGAGGCGAGCTCGCCCGCATTACTAAGTTCTCAGCCTCGTCTCTTCAAGGCAAACACCTAGACTCTGGCAAGGACTTCTGGTTCCAAGGCGCAGAACACAGGATCCACGGATGGATCCTCACACCTCCCGGTTACAAGTCTACAGACGTGGAGAAGTGGCCTGTCGTTTTACTCATCCACGGCGGTGAGTTCCGTGATGATCCGATCGAACGCTGATGCAGGGTACTCCAGGCCCTGAGAGCTGCTGGGCTGATTCTTGGTCCTTTCGTTGGAACCCAAACGGTCAGTGACAATATACCAACTATGCTTCCTTAGGACTCATTACCTGTCAGTCTTTGCAAGCCAGGGTTACGTGGTTGTGGCAATCAATCCCACTGGTTCCACTTCTTTCGGTCAAGGTACGGGAACATGCTTTACATGATACCTCGCTAAAGGACAGAGCACGTTATAGACCTGACTGAGGGAATCAAGGAAGACTGGGGAGGAAAACCCTTTGTAGATCTTCAGAAGGGCTGGGAATACGTCTTGGAAAACTATCCTCAGGTGATTCCACCAGAATGTCATCCCGAGGCATCTTTTACATCAATGACTAGATCGACCCTGAACGTGCGGTCGCTGCTGGAGCGAGCTATGGAGGTTATGCTATCAAGTAAGTTTACATTCCTATCTATGTTCTCGAACGGCTCTGATCACCGCCTTTCCCCAGTTGGATTCAAGGAAACCCTGAGTTCGGGTTCGGCTTTAAAGCCTTGGTGTGTCATGATGGTGTAAATCTACTCGTGTATCTCATCTCCGTCGTTTTGACAACATTATGCCAGGTTTTTGATACGACGTACAACGGTTATGCGACCGATGAACTCTTTTTCGTGCGTCCGCATCTCCGTCTGATCGATCAGACCCTGTTAATACGGGGCTAGTTTAACCATGAATGGGGAGGGCGCCCCTGGGAGAAGAAATCCTTTGAATTGTCCCGCAAGTGCGTGCTTGCTTTTGACCATTGAGAATCTAGGCTCAGTGTAGACCACGGACATGATAGGTATAGCCCAGCATACACCGTGAGCAAATGGTCGACACCTCAGCTGATCATTCATGGGAGCAAAGATTACCGTTTGCCAGAGGGTGACGGCATTGCGGTATGGCATGCCCTGCAGCAGCACGTGTCCCTTCAGCTCAGCTCTTTGGTACTTGGACTAACCCAGCCTGGAATAGACTAGGGGTTCGTAGCCGGTTGGTAATTTTCCCAAGTGAAAACCACTGGGTGTTGGATGCTGGAAATAGCTTGAAGTGGCACTATGAAGTATTCAGGTGGTTCGACGAATTTGTCGGCGAAAATGCTGCTGCCCAAAGACGTAACTGAGCCTGCCTGCTAGTCTATCGAAGAGGTGAAACCGCATCCTGCCCTGAGCATTGATGATACCATGTATGAACTTTGGATACACTGTGTGTCATAAATACGAGATATGTTTCAAATGAACAAGAAGGCGTGTGTAGATCAGTCGCTGATCACGCAGTAGATAACGCGAAAAGAACCGTAACAAATCCCTGAAGAGACAGGAAAGGCGAATATGTTCATGACTTCAACGGAGCGGAAGGCCGACTTCTCTTAGTAGTCGTGACGTCAGGTGCCCTTCGTTTCTTAGCCATCGCAGGAGGTCGTGTCGTCTTCTGAAGCGGAATGGGCTTTGGAACACGTTTCATGCCATAAACTTCCTTTCGGTTCGTCTGTGAACGCACTGTCAGCTCCACCGAACATTCCACGCTTGGTGCTTTGCCGACCTCGGTCCCCATCAACAATTCGTCATCGCCATCTGAAACAAGTCGATATTCCTCTGTATCGCTTTGCTTGGAAGCATTATCTTGTTCGGATTCCTCGTCATCGACCTCCACGTAGGTTCGCTTCGCGGATGCTTTCCGTTTAGCCCGCGGAGTTGGGCCGCTAAGCTCTGTGGTCATGAGAGCTTTTGAAGTCTGAGACGTGGCAGCAGACTTGGGTGCTGAGGTGGAGGTCGACGCGATATTGGTGGCAATAGTTGAAGCAACTGCCTCCACATCCATGTCCCGGTCGAGGCTTTCTTCCTTCACGGGGACCTCTACAACAGCATGAACGCGACGAACGACTACCTGACGCGTACTGTTTGAAGCCAATCCTTGTTGGGGCACCGAGGGAGCAGTAGTCTGTGCGACTCTCGGGCGTGCAGTGCGTTGGTTCTCTGATAATGGCGATGGGAGTTGCAAGGTGTGACCGGGGCGAGCCCGATTTGCACCTGAGATCGTCTTCGACACGGAAGACAGCGATTTCAATAGAGTGCGTTCCTGAAGACCTGGAGTCGAGGAATCGAGCGCTGAGGCGCGCTGCGATGCTGACAAGTCCCCTACAACGGAATACCTTGGCAGGGGGGTATATAGTGTGACCGGTGCTTGAGCATGTCCACCCTGCACAAGTCCTTAGGGTGCGTGACGTATGATCTGAGAGGACATACAGAAGCCAGCCGCTCTGCAACGAGCTCTTCCACCCGTTGGGCAAGTTTTGCGCGCTCATGTTCCACACGAAGAAACTGCTCTTTCCAGCTGACTGCTTCCTGTCTCGAGGTCTCTTCAAGACGAAGACACTGATTCTTCCACTGAGTGGCTTCTTGTCGCAGTTGGGCGATGGTCTCGAGATGGTGCTGGATCTGCCAACGACAGGGGATTAAAAACGCGCCAAAGTGTAAGAAGGATGCGTACTGCCTGTTCAGCCTGATTTGCCTAGCACGACGGTGAGACAGACAGAAGAACGCGTAGAACAAAGGAATTCACATACTACAGCCTTCCATTCGCTAGCCTCTTGCCTCCAGGCTTGCTCCTCGAGTCGGTAGGTATGGAGAGCATTGACCGCCTCGTCGCGTTCTCTGCGGGCATCACGAGCATCCACGGTTGCCTGCGTGACATCCTTGCGCGCCTGGTCTTGCGCTGTTGTAAACTACGGGTATTGATGAGCACCCAGCTAAGCGGTGGATGACTGCGCGTACAGCAAGTGTCGCGGCTTTGTTGAAGGAGGTGAGCGCGTCGGACAAGATAGCGGTAGGTGTCTTGCTCATTGCGCTGGCAGGTGAACGCGCTTCGGCAAGTTCCGAGCCATGTCATGACACCCAACGTCCAATATGTCGAATCGACACCAAATACTCAAAGACGCTCGCAAGGCTGGTACAGCCCGCACAGAGAAGGACCAGACCTTTAAAAACCCATTCCAAACTGTCGTGCGTGCAAAGACCGTAGGCCACAATATGCATGATGACTTTGTTCACAACCCACCAAAGGTACCCCTGCTCCATGCCCCTGAGACAATTGTAGACTCAATTTTTCTAGAACATTGTCGAGGATGACATCTGGCCCCATTCAGGTCTCAAGTGGCCCCTTCAGAGTGGGGTGCCAGAACAGGAGCTGGGAAGAATTAAACGCACAGATGTGGAGGGTGGATTGGTAGAGGAGAACTCCGTCCATTCTCAGTCCATGCCCGAGGACATTGGCGAATAAGCAGAATAGATAGTCAATGAATGCACAGGCGAAAAGTGACCTACTCGGTACAACTACATCACTTTCGCACCTCCATTGGTGACGTTGCTCTTCTTCAATTTGCGCCCAGCTGCAAACAGTACACTATCCAACAGCGCAGCAACCGTGAGCACACCCCCCACAATGGCACATGTACTAAAATAGAGCTGAGCAAGGCAGAGCACAACAAGAAACAGAACTCACGATGTGAGGAAATGTGCAAACGATTGTCTTGTTTCAGAGTGGACAACAAGAATGGGTGATATTTCAAAGTTGAAGAACGCGCCTGTGGAGGGACTCAGAACCCAGTCGATGTTTGAGCACTACTCGTGGTCACCCACCTGGTGCTCCCATGAAATTGTGGTGTGTGAGGACACCTTGCTCGCCCTCTTCATTCACACCTTTTGTCAAATCCCGCTCAAAGTGGGTTACACTGTATTGATGCGTGTTGATCTGTAAACCAAGTTAGTTATATTACCTTTCAATGGAAATTTTACGCACGGATTTTCCATCGAGCATCCTAAATTGTGTTGAGACAACCTTGAGGAAATACTGGAACATATATTGGGGTTTATTGGTCTGCAAATAGGTGAACTGAGTAGAAACTTGGGAACGCATACCAATGAACAAACCTTGGCTTCGTATCCATCCAAAGGATTCTCATCGATTCCCATACGCCTCCTCATCTCCTTCCCAATCTTCGACTTGGTTGGGTTATACTCATCATCAGCCATGAAATAGAATTCATTGACGATGTGAGAGAAGTCATGGATGTGCTTGTCATCCTTCAGATAGGGTACGAGGTCGTAGAAATAGCGACTATTTGTTTGGTATGATCTGCCTGGGGATATGTTGATGTTGCCGATAACCTTGTTCACTCGAATGCGCCCAGAAATATTGCAACCTTCCTCTGCCTGGTCTTTGAGTTTCTCCGACCACCCTTCTTGCACGCACTGGCACACAACGGTCAAATCAAACGCACTTGGTAGATAGTTAACTTGCCTGTTCGATATCGTCTGGATTGCCAAAACTCCAACCCTTTTCTGTGTATGCCTTCCTGACCTCGTCACAAGTGTTGCAGCATCCAGTCTCGGGTTCTATGCCACCGTAACATGAACCACAGTAACCAGACCCGCGCTTTTCTGCCAACTTGTCAATCTCATTTCGCAGATCCCCACCGCGTTGTCCGGGCACATCCAGGCCTGTCTTGGTAAGCCTCTTCTTGACAATGTTGTGGGAAATGTCGCGCTGCTGTTCCCCAGAGATATCCATAACATCGAGACTGAGCACTAGAGACGTTTTGTTCGATACCCACGGAGAGATATTCAACAACCGGAAATGGTTACACCTCAACATTGAAAAAACGTGGACCAAACACATCACTCACGATAACAAGGGACATGTGGAAAAGTCACATTCAAC
This sequence comes from Phylloporus aff. rhodophaeus, assembly GCA_038094475.1. Classification (NCBI taxonomy): domain Eukaryota; kingdom Fungi; phylum Basidiomycota; class Agaricomycetes; order Boletales; family Boletaceae; genus Phylloporus; species Phylloporus aff. rhodophaeus. The sequence continues at coordinate 124,439 of JBBPUD010000001.1, read as the reverse complement.
TTTACGCTCAATTTTTGTCCACGACTTCGATCAACGACAATGGAGGTGTCGACCCCAACTTGTCTGTAATCGAAGAACTCCATGGTCGTGAAAGCCAATATAATACATGCTGAAATGAGTGTCACTACAGGCGGAGGGGATGTCAGTTTGTGCAACCGAGAAGACAAGGTTGAACGTACAGAGAGCGCCGGTCCGAGTCTTCACCTTAACGTCTTCTGTGGTCTAAGCATAGAAGCGCGGTAGGCCGACGTGTCATAACGTAGCAATAGTAACCACTTGCCTTGCCAAATGCATCGATCCCTTTGAGGCCTGCTAGTAAACCTTTCGCCATACCAGACCTTGGTCAAGCTTCAAGGATAGCAGTCGAAGGCAGTATGTTGTAGAGTATTGCAAGAGAAATAGAGAACAGCAACAGCCCTGTTCCGTATCACGTGACTCGATATCTTCGCCGACGTGTCCTCTTGGTGACGAATAACAGCCCCGGGACAAACCCTGAGACAGACGAGTCCTCTCATATTATCATGGCTAGTAGTAGCTATGATCATGCAACGTAGTCGTCACAAGACTATCTTGTCCACGCCTTGTTTCACCTTGCCAAACAGATTGCGTACACCATCTCTGATCCCTTCAGCTTGAACACCGACATTGTCCGAGCTCGTTCTGTATACGCCAGAGCCACCGGGTCCACCAAGGCTGACATTGACGCCTCCCAAATTGAGGTTCAATGATGGTGCGTTTAACGACGATTCCGGCGGTGGTTCATACACGGAGGTAGGAAATCCTTCTGCTGCAGCGCGAACCATTTCCAGATAGCTGGTCAACATCAACAATAAATCAGGGTGAGAGGAGGCATAAAAAAAGTACCTTGACGAGTTGTGTACGCATGTGCCGCCTAGCAACACACGCGTTCCCGTCGATGTAGAGTCTTGGTTCAACAAAGCAACCGTCCTGGCCTCTTCGTACGTTGTCCCACCAATCATGAAGACAATAATGTCCTGTGGCCTTGGGTGAGGTCCTTAGTACGAGAACTCTAATAGACTCATGCTTCATACCGTTGTAATCCAAGGTTCGTTCCTGCGCTCTCATGAAATGGGTAGCTGGCCTCCCTCAGACGCCCCTTGAACAAGTTTTCTAATGTTTGTGAGAGATGTGGAGTGTGTTGAGTGTAGACATTTTCAACACCCTATACTACCTGTCAGCATGTGTCGGCCAAAACGAGATCGATTTACCTTGAGTCCCTTCAACGCAGACCTGCCCTTAGCCAGCAGTGACTCCGTCGAAAACAAGTCATCTTGTCGCTGATCGGAGCCGGCAATGTTTAAAAGGACATACACTAGCTTTATGACAATTGAATCAGTAATCAAGAGAAGGATAGGGTGCACCTACTCTCGCATCCTCTCGTGACACACCGTTAGATAAGAGGAGATTGATAAGCGTAGCAATGTTGTTCGTTTGTGTTTTCTGATAGCGTAGCGCGTATAAGATAACAACCCGGAGCTTATTCCATGCAGGCACCGTGTTATTTGAGACGAGGGCTTGAACGGTCTAAGTGTAGAAGCGTACGAATGATGAAATAGCGATAAACCTCTAAATGTGGTACGAACCTTGAAATCCGAGCCTGAGCTCGTTGCGAGGCCTTGTTCTATTTCACCGACATCAAGAAGATGATCTCTCTCAACCAACCGGCTAAGCTCTCCAACCAGAGCAACGTGTTTGCTGACGTTCCCGCCCAGCTTCCTGAACTCGGGATATTCCTCCACAAACCGCTTCATATCGGATATCGAGTTGATAGCCGAGGGAGATTGGGCGAGTGATCGCGATTGATAAGATTGGACATAATTTTTCAGCGAAGTACCGAGATCACCGAATGTTGCCAGGTAATGTGCTTGAAAGAACGGATCAGTGGGGGTCGTGAGAGTAATTTCCTGTCAAACGTGTGAGTGGTGATTAGTAGGGTACAGTGGGAATGAGTACAGAGAGATCAGGCCGAATATCAGGAACTGTGCTGAGGTTAACTCTTCCATTCTGGATGCCGAGAAGTTCGTGGACCATAGCTTGATATGTCCATTGAGATAGCAAAGGCGTGACAGGGTCGTTTCTCCGATCAAGGATGAGTAACAATGGTGAGACCTGGGTAAGTCTGAAGTCGAATAAGGCCGACTCCGCTTGTATGCGATGCTTCACGGTCATATGGGTACAGCAGGATAGAATAGGAAAAGAGAACACACCTGCACCTCATTAGCCAGCTTTCTCGCCATGCCACTCATCTTTTCATACCGAATGACTGGCTTCTTCTTTAGGCTAAGAAGAACAGCTACGATCCCTTGTACACATTGTTCTAGAGCGTTATTATCCCAACTGTTGGGTGATGATCCATACAAGGGATTGTTGACAGAAGGCAAGTGGTTGAGAGAGAACAAACAAGGCAGAAGAGGTGCATAATCAGCAAAATACTCCTTTGGAGACGTCAGTTCCATTGTGCGCAACGACGGCCAACTACCTACCTGCACTTCACGCACTACCTCAAGTTCGTCTACGTCGGCAAGGCGTTCGATCGACGATTTACTTAAAACATTGCTAAAATCTGACCAATAAATGAAAATTGGCTCAGATGCTGGACTCGCCAAAGAATCCACGCACTGACAGAGGTAATATTCGCCATACTTTGGCTCGCGCAGCTCTGCACACACAGCTTCAATGCTGTCCTCGCTAGGTTGCAAAAAGCAGACACATTTCATGTGAGGCATCGAGTTGCGCAGCCTGTTGTCAATTCGATCGGTGAGATACACCTGGTGAGAGAGAAGAGTTGACTGTGTGGAGGCGAGAGAGACGATTGGTGTCTGGCATAGTTAGGAGAAGTTAATGTGCAGAATGTGGGTCGGACAGCCTTACGGTGTGTGTGTCAAGAAGGAGGACTTTCATCACTGAAGGCGCAGACACCAGCTTTGTGATGTACGTCTCCACCGCCTTGACTACGTCCATGCCTGCAGGTCCGCCGAGTAATAAAGTTGACAAGACTTTGAAACGCTGATCCTGGACGAATAGAACGCGTGTGGCGGGTTTCAATCACAGCGATGACGGGTATTGGCGCTCAACTTGAAGGCGGCTGCGACTACAACCCAGAAAGGTATGCCATCTTGACAATTTCTAGATTTCTCGAGATTCTCGCCCTATAGCAATCGCTAAGCGATCAAGGTTATGCGTGGTTTCTCCGCCGTGATATTGACCGGGAACATTCACAAACATGTTCGTATACAGGGATGAAACTGACTTTGCCAGCACCTGACCGTTCCTGTGGTGTCGCACAACAAGACAAGGCGAGTGTTTTACCGGCTCAAACGAAGCGATAAGCAGGGTCTGGTGATTTCTTTTGTTAACCCTGTGTTTTGTCCAGGAGTGATCTCAACTGGTGATCCTTGCCCAGCCCACACACGTCCCTCATGCGTTCTCCTCGGCTGACGCACCTAGGTTTTAAGCGCGATCGATTCTTGGGACTGGCACGCCCGATAGAGTTTTAGGGCACAGAGCATCGATGGCCGCATGTGATAACTCACACGACAACTGAATTGCATTTATTTTCTCGACGAGATCCTGTCGTGAAGAGCCGACAACCCTGCAGTGAAAGAGAGACTTTTTTGATCCCATTCGCAAACCTGAGCGGTGGGACAGATGCCATGGCCTTTAAAGCACACTCCCATGGATGCCTGATCCCAACTCCATCAAGTTGTGATTTGGGCAATCAGATTGATTTTTTTTACAGCACTTGCCATCGTGGGGTAGCGGTAGTTGCCGGAATCAAAGTACTATGTAGTAGTGGGAAATAAACCTACTCAAACCATTGGCAACAGTGAAGTAAGTATCCATTGATCAGGACACTGCTGTCATCTCTCACCTTCATAGCTCTCACATTTGGTGTTGGGTTTTCTGTACTCCTTGCGTGACAGATGGAGTCTACCCCTTGCTGGATGTCGATATTGTATGGCGATATCTCGCCAGAAGACTCGGAATGCACACGCAATTCCTTCAACCCTGCCTACATGACTTCTCCATCATCTTTCTATCACGAGGAACTTGAGCGTGCCCTCTCGGAGCAATCATTTGGCTTGATCCGGTATGAAGTTACGAGTCAGTGTCTGGCACACGAGGCAACTGGTGTTGTGACATTATTGGAGGGGACGAGCATCAAAGTGCACCTAAACATCCGTGGCTATCGGGTAAGGGATGATGTACGGATCATGATCACCGCTGAACGGGTTTCAAGGTCGACGACGGACAATCGTATGAGTCGATTGAAGAGCTCCTGCAGTCGACCAGTCCGATGTACGCGCAGATGAGAAAGGACACGCTGATTACGAAGCTGCAAGGTCTTCAATGACCGGCGGTGTATCATCTCGATCATTACACGGGCTAATGTACGGCGTGGCATAGTTTTCATCTGCATTTTCACTCGTAATACATGTACTTGGGAACCCCCGTCCATGTCGGGCAGTCTAGGCCTGCAGGCTTCACCATTGAGACGCGGTGAGAAGATGTGCTGGCGATGCACGCTCGTGTTGTGGGAGGTGCTGGCAGTGGAGATGCCAACGGGCACAGGCGAGTTGATTGCGGGAACTCAGGTCGACGCAGCACGTGGGATGAGCGGGGGCAGGGGTGGGCGGGGAAGGGAATTCGCGGCGGGGTATGCCGAGAGCGGAAGATGCCGGTGGGGAATGTGATTGGAGGGCGGGCCGATTGGACAGACGGGGGAAGGCGGCGAGTGCGGCGTGTGGGACGTAACAGCCTGTAACGCGGTGCCATCAGCGTAACAGCATGGAATTTCCTAATCGGGGTGCCATGCGCCGCCCGAGGGTCCGCGGTTGGCTTGCCGATGGAGCTGTCGCTGACATAATCAGAGGTAATAACGGAATTTGTAAAAAGAGAAGGCGTATTTTCGGGAATTTCGGGACGCAAAAATTCAGCAGGGATTTCCAGAAATGGGAAGCGTGTTTGAAGGATGCGATGCGAATCAGCAAATCAAATATTAAGACGGCCTTTTCCTCTCGCCGTCCAATCCCTGCCTCTCTCCTCGCCGCCACCACCTCCATCGTGTGGCAGGCGTCGTTATTGTCCATTCCCTTCCATTCCATTTAAGTGCCCTTTGTTTGTCTCACCTCTTGTTCCTCCCCTTTATATACCCCCCCCACACACACACCCCACCCCCTCAATGGACGTCCACTACGACGAGGCCTGGTGTCCCGCCTGCGACAGGCAGATCATGCCAAAACGCATCACAGTACCCGTACACCAGTCTCGTAAGTACCCTCTTTTACCCCTCACCGCCCACGCTCACTCTTCATCAGCACCAAAAACCAACCAGGACCCCCCCGCACGCATATCACGAACAAAGACGGGCACCATTCGCGCAAAGCCTGGCGGTCTCGTACAGGGTACTGGCCAGAACAAGCCCTCCCTCCCAACAAAGCTTCGCACCGTCATCGATCAAGGGCCCATCCCCCTTTATTGCTCCGATGATTGCTGGATGGCCGATTTAAGCAGACTCACCGGGGCGCTCCCCATCAGCTACAATCCAGACCGTGCCTCTCCCCCTTTGGCACCAGTGCCACATGATACCTTCCTCCCCTGTGATTCAGAGGACGAGTCCAGCAGTGGCTCCTCGCTCGACTCGTGCCTCTCCTCCTCATCCGATGGCGTTGCTGTTTCCCCTAGCATGGCCACTCTCGCCGCGATATACGACTTTCCTCCATTGCCCCCGCCCCCGCCCATTCTGCCTTCCCAGACCGCCGCTCTAGTTGAGCCCGAGTTCCGCAACATCTATCAGGGCGGTGTTATGATGGCCGCCAAACGCATTCAAGCTGCTCTCTGCGCGGACCCTGCCATCAAGCGTCCTGCGCCACGAAATGAATTACCTCCCCCTCAGAAACCCATTCCCGGCTGGACAGACGGCAGTGATGCCTGGCGCGAGTGTGTATACACCTTCTCTCCCCGTTCAGACCCCGTTGCGCCCACTGGATCCAGTAAGACTTCTTTTGCCGCGACTTCCAGCAGAGGGGTCCAATGGACATCCAATGACCTCGCGGCATCGACTGCCTCGTCCTCATTCCCCGTGCAGTCTCGATCATCGCATTTACCCCGCTCCAGTCAGTCTTATACGGACGAATTGTATGCCAAGTATTCGCTTCCTCTCTCCCGGCGCTCTGAGTCACGATCCGCACTTTTCCCACCCAATGCTTCTTCCACCACTCACTCCCTCCCTCCCTCTTCTCCGACGTCGACTTCCTCTCGTCGTCGTCGAGAAACCCCGCTAGTAAAAGCAGGTGCCCAAGGCCGATTACTCGTCCCCAATATCACCATGCGGGCCCACAGCTCATCAAGCCAGGGTATCTCCTCGGCGAGCATGGGCAGTCCACTCAGTCGGTACCCCAGCGAAATTAGTGAAGACAGCATGTGGAACGAACAACGGAGCACATCTGCCTCATCCTCGTCGCGACCACAAGTACAAGGTATGTCCTGAGTGCCATCTCTGCTATCATTATTCATCGATATTCCAGTCCGCTCGTGGTCGTATGATAACATCAAGACATACCCCGTGATGATGCCTCCTGCAAAGAAGGAGAAGCGCATTGAAACCCGTGTTATTGACGGTGACCTCAAGGAGGTCGAAGTCGAGGTTGAAATCGTTCAGCCTCTCAAACGTCTCTTCCTTTTCCACGGAAAGGAAACTAGTCCCGAACGAAAGTGGTAGATGATATTCAAGACGTCTTGCCATTGGAGCACCTTATACCCAGATTGTATCTGCGGAGCGACGATGATGGTTATACCGCCAATACACGACACATACCCTGACTTATCAAATCTCTTTCCTCGCATTCTCCTCGGCACCTTGCACCAAAGCACTCGCATGATTATCACTCGCACATTATGACCTCGTCGTTCCTCCTAATCGCGCCGTCTCCACCTCCGCCTTGGGCTACTACAAGCCACACCTCTGTGCCATACGTCTGTACTTGATAATATTCCCTCTTCGTTTCAACTTGTACATTTGTACCATTAGTTGCGCATTTACATTACCAGTTAGCATATGGAGCTTGGACTAATCGTCTTCCTATTTGGGGTCATTGGCATCGAGTTTTGTTCGGGTTGGATGGTACATACTCGACTGGAGGGCTAATGATTGTGCTATTACCTCTAGTATCTTCTTTTTCCTTATGATTTTATATTCTTGGCACTTGACAATTCGCTATCGCATTGCATCGGTTTGTTTTAGGTGGCACTGTACAACGTACATGTCTCAGGAATTTAATGGCTCTTATCTGTGTCAGAACCCTGCATGCAGCGAATTTCGCTCTAGTATCAAAGACACCCAGTTCGGAAATGTGAGCTGGTGCCATTCTCACCCTGCGGGTGTCCGTCAGTTCCGAGCGCGCATTCTAGATCCGTCCAGCCATTGGTTGTAAATCCCTCACATAGCCTTACCCCATGCCCCACACCCTTCCACGTCCAGCGTGTCAGCAGAAACCGCCATGTTTGTGCTGTCAGGTCGTACGGACATGCCACAGCACCTCCGATGTTGAATCTGGCAAGCCTTTGTCCCTGAATGGCGTGCGTGGACTCGGAATATCCACCAGGCCGATGCGGTTAGACGCGTGTCCCTTGGCCAGAATATCACAAGATTGCTGACCGATGAGTCCGCAGTTCCCTGGCCAGAGCCGGTAGACTCCCACTACACACACTCCGCGATCCTGTCGTGGCATGCAGAAACAAAAGCATACGCGCCCCACGTGCCAAATCTCGGAGGGAAAGTACTTGTATGACTCTGTGGGCCCACACCCGTTGACCCCTGCGCGATGCTTACTGCGGAGAACGAGGATGTTTCATTCATCCTGCGTGAAACCATCTCCATGTCAATATATTGCACGTATATTTGATCTCCATTCCGTTTCCGTCCGCACAATGGTGGAAGATGGCCATATGTTTGTCGGGATTATTCGCGGATCTTGACATGATATCGGAACAAGCACGTTCCGACGGGCTGCGAGGCTCGCCGTATCGGACGCGTTTTCTGTCCGAAGAATTAGGCGCTGAGCGGGACCTTGTACGTCGGACGAAGGCGGTTTCCAGGGCTTGACAAAGTAGGGAAGCATGATGTCAGGTCGGAGTACGTGGGCATGTTTTTCTGGTGGCCCTTGCGCGAATAGTGCGAGGCCCTTGAGTAAACGGCTTTCAAAGCCCGCGGGTGCATTCCGTACGCACACCATGATGTCGCCTTTTGTTGGCATGTGTATTGTGCGAGCGCGGTGAATGAATGCCTCATATTTAATGAACGACGAACGAACTGCATGTTTTCCCGCACCTACAGGCACGTTTAATTAGTGGGCTTTTGGTCCTGGCTCGATGAAAAATCGCGGCTGCGCAGAAGTTGTGGGGTAACCAAGGTATTGCACTCGCATGTTGCTCCAGGCTTGGTTACATGTGCCTTTGTTCCCAGAGGGAGGCGCTATAACCACGCAACAGATGGGCCGCGAACCTCATGCGAAAAATACCTCGTGCCCGACTGCGTCGGCGGAACGGTGAAGCCACTCCTTCGATGACCCGTATGGACATCGTTCCTACAGAGGACGTTTCAAGTTTCAGCCTATGAGAGGTGCAACGTGCGGGGATGAAAAGCTGATATCATGCTTCGTCATAAACCCTGAATAAGGGACCGAGGTACACAGGCACTGGGTCGGGAGATCTGGCATTGGTCTGTGAATAAGATCGAGACTTACAGCGGCAATCGCCGGGTGCACTGCGTGGAAGACACGCTATGCACTAGTTGTCATTGGCAACGTCGTTGCTGAGGTCCTTGACTGGGGAAAACTGGTATATTGATCGCGTAATTGGTTGCCTGTTGTAACTCCAGCGTCCAGCGTTCTTCAAGGTCTCACCCTTGTGTAGCGACATGTAGGTTACCACCGGAAGAATGGAAGGCCCACTTGCCTAAAATAACTGCGGAAAAACCTTTGGCTCCGGGGATACGAACAGCAATAAACGACCTTCCAAGATTCTGGAAAAAGGTTGGGACTTGACCGAGGCGCAAGCGGAAACATGTTACGCCCCAACCAAGTGGAAGAAGGATTACCCACAACGCTCGAAAAGAGATGACACAGCCGGTACCGGTTCAGAGACAAACAGTGATTCGTAACCGATCACCAAGTCTGAGTAGTCACCGGGCACGGTCCATCAGAAAATTAGTAGCCATCCGAGTTGACCGGGAGTGCGGCAACTTGTCTGGTTTCTCGTTCAATTAATGATTGTTGCCTTGACTTACCTCACTTGTGATCGTGAACGCCATCGTTGATATGATGCGCTTTCCGAAAGACGACGATTGATGTAAGTATGGAGTCATACCATAGCCAAGCGGTGCACTGGCCTTAGGGGTGGAGGACCTATGGAGAAAGGCGCCAGGGTTTTATGAATAATTTTACTGTGATAGCTGCCACGTCTTTTCTTGATTGCCGGTCGCTTTGGCTGGTGGGCATCTGCTTCAGGCGTTTCTCCAGCAGTGCTTCGGCGGACATGAATGCGATTTCATCATGTTTCGGATGTCCCGATTTGCCAGTGCGTTGAACTTGGTATAAAATGTACCGCATACGTTATGTCTAATCAGCCCTTTTTTTTGCCGCCAGGGATGATAATCTAGCCGTTCAGGTGTCTTCCCCACATTGGTCAAAGCGAGCGAACCTTTGATCGATAACCCCAGGGCTACTAGATCCGCCGAACATGTCTTTTTGCGAAGTGAGGCCAGCTCATTGTCCGGTGGGGGTGTTGCTTCGGTTGCGCGGTTGAGAGACTGGGCCGAGAACACAAGATGGTATCGTTGACCTGTTTTCTGCGACGATGTCAACTGACCACCCTATCATATGTTATGCATCACGTATCATTCGAGATAGTGAAATCGTATCGACATCGATAACCAATCCAAATGTCATGCGAGTCTCTGCGAGGGACCAAGACACCCGATTCGGATCTTGATCCGCACTCCGCACCCCCCACGACTATAAGTGATCGCCACCAATCCTTATCCTCCACACTACCGTGTCCTTGTCATCGATTTGTCACAATGGTGAGTTCCACAACATAACACCTTCCAACGTTTCGTGCCCCCCAACACCACACCTCAGGGCGTTGATATCAAGCACCTTGCTGATGGAGATGGCAAAACCTTCGCGAAACGTGGGGGTACGTCTATTCCTACAGCGTGGTTCCAGACAGAATCAAGTTGACATCGCCATAGATAAGGTGACGATCCACTATCACGGCACACTTTCGGACGGTACGGTTTTCGATTCAAGTGTGGATCGGTGCGTTCGTGCTTGGCTCTGCTTACCGTATTGTTGATCTCACCATCGGACTCCAGTGGCACTCCTTTCGAAACCGAGATCGGCATTGGTAAGGTGATCAAAGGGTGGGACGAGGGTAGGTGGCTGGATTTTTCCTGGGCCCCTCCGGACTTCATCTCCTAATAGCTGTCCCACAATTATCGGTCGGTCAGAAGGCAGAACTTACAATCACCCCAGATTATGTATGTCAATCTCTCTTGAACGGCTCCTTTCTTTTAATTAATGGTACCATACAGGCCTACGGGCATCGTGGGTTTCCCCCTGTGATTCCTCCAAATGCTACGTTGATATTTGAGGTAGAGCTGATCAAAGTCGAACGACGTTGATCGGGACATGTACGACAGCTTTCTTTCCTTTGTAATGATACTTCACGGCCGCATTGTGTCCTGTATCTCGACTGTTAATTGTGTTTGTCTGGCTGCAATTTAAGCGAGTTTCAGCGGCGTGCTAAATTGTCTGGTGTGGCCACAAGACACACCAAGGAACAGAGCAGGATCTGTCGAGCATTTGGTATCCTTGAAGAACCTCAGTCTGACATTTAATTAGAAAAAAAAGTCGGGGGTAAATTGAGGACTACAACACCAAAATGTTCAAGACAAAACGTGCTGATCCTCTTGGGGAGGCCAAGGACGATAGGATTAACCTATTCACATGTAGCTACATCCACGAACCATGAGTGCAATTAACTCAGGCTGTCAGGGAAGTCGCAACGACCGTAACCTCTACCATGTTTTCATCATCTTCGCCGTTGCCGGACACTTCGCCTCGGGCCAGAGACATGCAGGCATCAGACACCACGGTCTTCTTGGATACATCCAGGTTGTGTGAAAGCTCATCCTCGCCAACATCCGCGAGTTCTGCCAGCTGCGCAGCTAGAAGTGCAAGCTGTGCCTGTAGCGCCGCCCTTTGTTCCGCATTGAGCTCTGTCGGCTTTCTGGCACTCTCAACGCAAGCGGCAGCTGATTCTTCAGGAATCACCCCCCCCGATGTCGACGGCCGATCGGATCTATCGGTAGAAACCTGGTGACTGGCAGAATGTGCAGATGTTGAAGATTCCCCAGCCTTGTTTTCTTCGTTCGAGATCTGGAAAAGTTCGCCAAAGTTGATAGCTTTGAGTATGTTCTGCGCCGCTTCCCATGCGTCGCTGCCCTCCCCGCTTTCATGATCAACAACGTTAGCCGATTGTTTCTGGGAAGATCCTGAGCTGTCCCGGGCACTCGGAGGACGCGCAGCGTTTGGCATGCCTTGATATTGGTACCCGAAAGGATACCCATGTCCTGGGGGCTGTCCGGGAGGTGGTAGGCGGGGTTGCAAGCCGGTAGCTCCGTGCGAGACAAGAGGAGTATGCGTGAATGGTGATGATGGTTGCTGTGTCCCAGTGTGCGTAAGGGTTTGCGGACGACGCGTCGTTCGCCTGGAAGTCTGAGATAAACCTAAACTAAGTGCAAGCCCGTCAAGGATGAACGGCTTACACGTACAGTACCGCCTTCCCAGTTTTCGTTCAATCGATACTTTCCATTGCTCCCCTTTTCCAGACGGCCCCTCCTGAAAGCCTTTTGCAGAGCCTGACTAGCAGAGGGCCGGAAATTTGTTTGCAATGGGTAATGCGTCGCCATCCAGCCAAATAAGGTCTTTGGTGCGCATCCTTCAGGATCGCCCGAGTCTAGAAGTGCTTCGACAATCATTTCCTCGTAACTAGGGAGATCATCGACAGTGTTAGGCAGGGGTTGTGGTTCCGAAGCAGGTTGGGGGGGATAGACAAGTGGTGCGTTAGTGAATAACGATGGCTGGTGGCTGGCAGAATTGACTGGATACATTGTAGGTGGTTGAGGGTACGGGTAAGGGTGCGGATAGCCATACGTCGAGTGAGGAGAGGTATAGAAGGACGCATGTGGATAGGTAGGATAGTACGGCTGATGGGGATAGTGTGGACCCGGCGCTGGGGGAGGTATCTGTGATGTGGCACGTTGTGAGACAGATCTTGAAGTGCCTGCCGGAGACTGGGTTGGGGCGGGTGTCGGTTGCGGTGATGAACTCTTTTGCGGTTGTGTTGTCTTTTCTCCAGTTGAGCTATCAGGATCAGGAGTAGCTTTCGACGGCGCGTCTGCGTCCGGAGATGTCAGAGCTCTTTGGGCCAATATCGAGGCAATGGCAGCGCGAATATCATAGGGCCACACCGAACTCTTTATGTGGAGAGGTGCATGGGCTTCAAAGGTGAGGCAGACGTCAATTAATTGTTGTAGCGGGAGTAGCGCTAGGTATTGTCTTTTGATAGCGTAGATTTCAGCTTCTATTAACAAAGGAATGAGACTGGTGTTGCGAAGACGCGCGGATACTTACCGGATAATGGCTGGTATCCATTTTGTGGAGGTGGAGTAAATGTCGTTGACGCAGTCTGCATCGTTCCGGTACAACTGCATAGTTTTTCACATCAAAGTTTATGTAGTACTTTGCATCACAATGAGCTGTTAGTGCGGATATTCGTAGACATTAAACCTCCATCTCTAAGTACATACAGTGTTCCACGAGGGATGGGTAAGTAAGGGATGGGAATAATACCCTAATCGACGCTTTGCCGGGTGCCAACTTCTGGGCGCCCTTTGTTCCCTTGAACAAGAGCCACTTCCTCGGGAGATAGGGAGAGAATCGATTGCCTGTACTTTGACACCCATCTACGCAACTATGACATGATGTTGGTTGGCAAGAATTAGGTGGTCGGACAACTTACCGGCATAAAGATATGTTCTCGCTCGCCCCAGTCAGCGAGTAGTGCACAGTAGAGGAGTGTGACTAGCAGAGGTTGGGTGAGGACGCGATGACCATAATAAATGGGCTTGGGATGCCTCACGAGGTATGGTAGTGTACGTTAGAAAGCGCGAACCTGAGTACACCCATGAAGGCCGGAAGTCAGCGTCGTCGTCAGCCACAGGCCGTCCTTTCTGTCGAGTTTCTGAGGAGGCATATCTGGCCACGACAACCCCACGCAAAGCTGCGACTGGTTTGGTTAGCAGGCCGAGTTGCCTTGCAAGCATGGCGTCCACCTTCGAGATGTCTGTTTGTTTGGATCGAGTAAACTTGTCTTTGACACCCACCTCGAATAGAGTGAACAGGTGATCTGGTCCTTGCTAGTATGCTCTCCAGTTGCCTCCAATACTGACCACTTCGATTGTAGTTATGCACAATCACTGCGTCATTTTTCTGTTGTGCTATTGCTCCCAGACTTTTCAGAGTATCGTCTAATTTTTCAATCTTTGAATTAACCCTGGAGCATATACTGATGCATTGGCAACTTTACTCGTCAAGTTCCTTCCCTTGCTTGACCTACAAGCCGCTAACAATATCGGGCACAAAGATAAATTTGATTCCCGTTCGTTTTAATAACGCGACAGAGAATAATATGCAGTATGACGAGCAATGCCTATCAACTTGCCCAGTGTGTGCTTTATTGACCACCCACGCAGGCTGGAAGCAAAACCTCACTGATCAGTCACTTGCCATTCTCTTGAAAGGAGGACATGAACATTTCGAGTTTTCAGGTGGTAGTGTATGACTGACATCCTGTTATGCCCCCGTACATCATCTTTCTGGCATCTCTGACCACTTCTAATGTTTCTGGTCCACACTGAAGTTGGCTGAGATTTTTGCCTCTTATAGTTCCCGTACTACGCTGCTTATATGCGTCACTCGCGGTTAAGGTACCAGGAACATCTGCCTTTTTGTTCTGTGCAGAGGATCCAGTGCGTTGACGAATGCGACGACTAGGGCTTGTGCTCGACAAAGCAAACTCAAGGACCAGGCTAGAGGTGAAACCAGTAACCTCCGATCATCCACTATCAGGGCTTTATATAGCTAGCGCTGCACTGTGTTCGCCGACAGCCGTACTTTCACCACTCCCCGCTGCGCGGACAGGGCACCCCGCACACATTCCGCCGTCAATGTCACGGGAAGTCTTTCATCACCGTCGTATCACCAGTTCATGTGCATTACCTGACTGTGATATCACTATCAAACTTCCAAAATTCGGACTGGTTCCTGACCATTGGAAAGTTTGGAAGAAATGGCATAAATCATTACAAAACGAGGTCCGCCGTTCTCCACCTATTGGGTGTTGGAGCAAACCCTGTAAATTTGATTTCATTTATAGCTACCGTTCCGTCTGGGAAATGTCCTTGACGACATTTCTTAGGATTCTGGAATGTAACCTATGTGACACGTATCGGCAGCTCGCATAGGCTGCTCCTGATGTCCTACTTACCACGGTCATTGCAGTGGTTATCGCAATTGATATGGTTGATAAGTTCAATATCGGGTGTGTAATAAATGTTTTGGAAGCGTGGCGGTGGCGCTTCACCACAACAAACTTACAATTCCACCTGCAATCTGGGGCAGGTTCCAGTCAAAAGTGGACTAGCATTGTGGTTTCCAGATGCCATGCTATCTTTCGTTACAAGTTGCGCGTGCGTTATCAACATACGTTGGTAGCCAAGTTGGTAAGTGCTCATTATGTACTAGTCTACATCTGCTTGGATACTCCCATTTAACACCTACTGGTCGTCTTTGACTCAACATTTTCTGTCGAAAAGCCCTAGGCAACCCCAGATCCACATGATCGTCTTCCGCACCTGGGGCCAGATTCCAGAACATTCTCCATCGCAATAGAGGTTCCAGACGCTACGTTGGTAGCACATGTATACACATCTGACCATTCAAATTACACATTTGGCAGGGACCTGTGGAGAATATTCCGGTCCGAGATGCCATCATAATCTGCTTAGAAAGCTAAGTCCGTTTAAACGAAAACTCTCTTTCGTGTAATCCGCCGTTAGGGCGGAGAGGTGAAGATTTATCAACAGCGCATTGCGTAAATTCCAGAAACATGATCTCGGCTGGCCGCCAAGATCAATATTTGAGGTTACGCAACAACACCAGAGCGCCCTTCTTTTCGGATCGGTTCGCGGCCAAAGAATGTGCATAGAGTGATCGCCGAGGGAGAATAACCAAGGAATTCCGAGTTCTCCGAACATCACAAGGGCGGAATGATTTATTTAGGCACTCTGATGACCGCCCATACGTGCGGACATAGAGTCCTGCGACAATGTCAAGGGCACTGTTCGGGCCCAACTATAATCGGCAAAGATACCGCTCAGTGGTGGCGCAATGTATGCTATGGTACACAGGAGATACAAGGAACCGGAGGTGTCTGTATGACTTGTGACATTTTCTCTGTCGCCAACTGAGCGGCGTTTGTTGGTACAAGGTCGGCGCGAAGAGTATCATGATGGATTATTCGGAACAGTTGGCGTCTGTTTCAAACATCGAATGACGGTAAGGAATTCGCTCGGCGGTTAGAACACTCGGATCTCAGAGGTAGGTGCATTAAATGAAATGATTATAGCACTCAGAGAAGGTAATTTAGCATGCATCTAAGCACCGTTATTGCCGTTTGCAGAACGCAGAGTATTCAAAAATTTCTAGTTCACTCAACAGGATAAGAGAAGTTGTTGGTATTTTCCCATGTGCAGTACTTGAGCAAATGACATGCGATAGCTTTGAACAGCCTTCATCAGAATCCCACACTAATGATCTAGTAGTTTCAGGGCGACAACCTTTCTATCTTCCAGCGGGGTTCGTCGTTGGAAAGTTCCTCGACACGGATGTATCGAACTCGGTCGTGAAGACGGGATGGTTTTCCAAGCCAAAACTCCACCTCACTGACAAAAATCAGAGAACGATAAACCGATCAAGAAATGGCGTGGTTACCTGGGAATAACCCTCCAACCACCCCAAAAATCCGGGAGGGGAAGTTTTCCCTCTGCGCTCTCGTTAACTCCATGGAGTCTGCGGAGCTTCTCAAGTCTCTCCTGGAGGTCATTTTCTCCGATGACAGTACTTTGCTTGCTCGCTAGTGCGCCAAGCTGGCTGCCAATGGGGCGGCCTTGGAAGTACTGTTCGCTCTCCTCTTTGCTTACTTTCTCCACCCTGCCAACAATCCTGACCTGCCTCGAAATCTCTCTCCAGAAAAAGAGCAAGGCAGCATAGGGGTTCTGGTCGAGTTCCTGAGACTTGCGGGAGGTATAGTTGGTGTAGAAGACAAAGCCGCGCTTGTCTAGTTGTTTAAAGAGGACCATGCGCGAGGAAGGTATACCGGATGATGTAGCGGTTGATAAAGACATCGATTCTGGTTCTCGAACACTAGCATTGAGTGCTTCATTGAACCAAATGTGAAACTGTTCCAGGGGAGATGGATGAACATTGTAAGGTGAAATGTGTTCTGCGGTGTTGTATTGTACATGAGAGCGGACTTGGATAGTGTCCTTGGTCTCTGCGACGTCTATGGTGGACATGTCTAGGGAGTTGGATGCTAGGTCGCAACCAGTCAGAAGACGGGATAATGGAAGCGATAAGAGTCTATTTGGGGTTATTCTGGCTGCTTTCCGCATGCTAGCTGGTCTAAGGATATGATTGATCTGATTTGATTGGCGCATCCGGGAACCTCCGGAGATGTGTGACATGCGCCATCCGCCCACTTTGAAAACGGTAGCATAGGCTTTAGCAACATCAGCGTTCGGGGTCAGAAACACGGGACATGCGAGACCTATTCCCGGCAACAAGACACAGGTACGAGACAAGATTCTCCGTCCGCATTACTTCCGTAGAGTATCACTGCCCTCAGACCGCGCAGAATAAGAAGATTCCTTGATGTGACATTTTGGCGAAATGAAGGAGCACGGTAATTCAAGTGCCTCGCAATACGTTCAAGCGGTTTTCCGGCGAAAAGGTAGCCCTGCCGAATTCTTGAAACGCCCGTGGAATCAAGTGTAGACCAGTCCACCGTTCATACATGATCACGAGTGGGGTCAACATGCACTTGACAAGCGTCAGAGATTGGGATAACGAAATGCAAATATATACAATAAAGTGGATGGAGACAGATGAGTAATTCGTTACTACCATGTGAGGTACATGAGCGTCTGGGGTGAGCGCAAATAGCTCCATTTCGCCAAAGTAGTTGCTGTTCGTGGGGTCAAAGGCAGGTAGAGCGGGAAACTATTTAAGGTTTGTTGGATGCCCGCTGCGGTAGGAAGCTGATAGGACGGAGGGTGCTCCAGAGAGTTTGGATTCGACCCAAAAGTACAGCACCTAGTCTGTCGTTGGCAAGACAGAGGCAACTCAAATAACTCGGCATGTGTCGGCAGATTATCTTATGTTTCTCGGAACTTGAAGCGGTGTTTTAAATTTAAAGTGGCGAGACAGGGCACGTGGTTTGTGTATCACGGCACGAGCCGGAGTGCGATCTTAGATCAAGTACCCAACTGTGATCGAGGGTCTGACTGGATTTCGTACTTTTACTCTCCCCTCCTCCTTCTGCCCGCAATCTCCCTCTCCCTCTCCCTCTCCCCCTTCCCCACCAGCCTCATGCATTCCATCTCCGATCTCACCACCTTTTGCAGGAAAACTTCTGGAGATGTCCCTGCAAAGCTCGTCGTAAGCCCACCTCCTTGTTTCTATTCTCACCTGTCCAGACCTCATGTCCTAGGGTGCGTCTACCACCGTCGTTGGTTCCAAGATGTATTTATTTGTGAGTCGCTTTCCGTCCCATTGTTCTTCACTCTCTTGACCCTCCCTTAGGGTGGTCGTCTGGTTACGGAACGACGCATGGTTTCCGACCTCTATGTCTTCGACCTGGATACATTCACCTGGGAGAAGATCGCCCCGTTTCCGGAGGATAACGTTCCAGAACCCCGTTATTTTCACAGCGCGGAAACATGCAAGTCACCCACACTTTTTTTTTCGTCTACTCATCTATCCTCCTCAGGGGACAATCAACTAATTATCTTTGGTGGGATGGGAGGCACATCTAATTCCTCCAACGCAGACGATCTTTGCGTCTTGAATGACATCCGATTCTTTGATTTGTCGACCAGGCACTGGCTCCCTGCGTTTTCTACCACCGGAAGCTCTCCCGAGACACCTTCTGAAGCACTCGTCCCGAAACCTCGATATGCGCATCTCTCTTCCGTGACAGCGGATAGGCTTTTCATCATTGGCGGACAAGATTTATCAAACGTGTGGTTGGATGACGTCTATGTGTATGATCTTCTGGGAAAGGCTTGGGTTCAGCGTAGGAACTTTCCTCACCACTGTGGCACCTATCGCAGTGTGGCTGTATCCGCCAACCTACGTGTTCGCTTACCTGAGGAAGAACTGCGCACCACCGACCACAACACTATTCTAGGTTCTCCAGGATCTCGCTTCCGTACGGACAAATCTTTACAATCTCCCCAAGAGTTCACTTCTACTGAGTCTCTTGTCCATCTTCCATATTCCGCCTCTCCAACCGACGACTTTCCAAACGACATCTATCTTTATAGCAATTACAATGTACGCTCCTCGCTCATCACTATGATCCTTGCTCATGACGTGCTTCAAGTTCACGGATGTTAAACGTGAACTCGAAGTTTTCTCCCCACTACCTGACACAGACTTTACAATTACCGATCGTTCTACATCAATGACTGGAACTTCCTTTCCTCCCGGCCTCAGATTTCCCTCGGGTGCAATCCTGGGTACCCACTTTATCATCGCCGGCACATATCTCGCTCACACATACCAGTCTTACTCAATTTGGGCGCTTGACTTGCTTACAATGACTTGGTCACGCATCGACCCAGGAAATGCCGTTGCTTCTGGATCGTGGTTCAGAGCTTGCCTCTGGGCAGAGGCCAACAAATTTGTCATATTTGGGAATCGCAATGGAAATTTGGTGGAGGACTATAATCGTCGACTACTCAGCTGGGATCATGTTGCAGTGATTGATCTGGAGTCGTTTGGCATTTACCAACCTCCGCCACTGCGATTAGATATTCCCATGCAAGAGTTTGGTCTATCTGCGCTGGAGGAAGGTGTTTTAGCCGATTTCGAAGTAGTTTGCGATGATGGTCGCAAGATAAGTTGCTCGCGGAAGACGTTGGAGGATAGATGGCCTTGGTTCAAGGACCAACGGATAAGATTTCTGGAGCGTGGCCGTCAAGCTGCCGAAACTTTACCTTCTTCTGCTATGGATGTCGGCCTTCCTGATCTTCCCGGAGCGCCTGACACTTTAGAGATTCGACCAGATCCGCGACTAACGCCGCGCGCTTTCCATCTCTCAGAGCCGTATCCAATCACACTGGCGTTGTTGCAATACTTTTACTCGCTTGCGCTCATTACCCCTCTTCAACACGCTCCTGCAGTCCTAAGTCAATTATTGATCCTTTCCAATACATACAAAATCACACATCTGGAGGCTTTGGTCAAGCATGCAATGCACCGGGCTCTTTCCAATTCTACTTCTGTTGGGGTTTACGAAGTAGCGACACTCTGTAGTTGCCGAAGTCTCCAAATACGGTGTGTTTTTCGCTGACATTTGTGTACGACGGATAAACTCACTCCCCTTTTTGGGGCTGTCTAGTGCTCTGAAGACTGTAATGGTAAGACATTTACTGCAAATCACAGTTGTGGTGATGCGTGGAACTCATGGTATCCGTGATTATGCAGTCATATAGCCAGAAAAGGACTGGTCGTTCACGCGCGGATAGCAAAGGGGGTAGCGGTGGCGGTGGTAATCGCAGCATTGATCAAGGCGACAGCGACCACCAGGGAAGAGGATCAGACGAGACCCTTGGATCTTCAGCTCGAGCCCGAGGCGCCTCAGAAGCGAGGTTACCAGCTGCCGATCACCAAAACACAGCATCTCACAGGGGCCACGTCGCAAAAAACAGTAAGTAGATACACATCGACATCAAGCTGTGGGTAAAACAGTAGAATTCTAAGTTGCGCATCGTGTAGCCGTTCCCAGTCATGATGGACCAAGTCCGGCTGCCACGTCATTCCCAAGCCCTCGGATTAGCGAGCATTCTCATAAAGCAACCCTCTCAGAGTGCACCTTGATTCCACGGTATTGGACAATGTCAAACCACACCAGGACATTTAGCATCGTCTCTGCACAAACGGATTTCGAACTCTGTGCTGTTGCGGAATTGCTTTCGGCCGCTGTTTCACATACGTGCAGCTTTTCCGAGGAACAAGAGGCTACTGCAATGGCTTTGGACGATGATTTGGACGATTACCTTGATGTCAGTGTCAAGCCCCGCGTTCAGCGTCAGAGGAAGGCATCTATCACGCCTTACCTTCTTCTGGAGTGTGAAGAGCCCTATTCCCCTCTACATCCCTCGTATTCTCCTACTAGCTGCACTTTTACTCCATCTGACTCCGACTCCGAACTGTTCTTGGAAGACAATCATTCATACCCACGTACTCCTTCGGATTCACCGTTCCTTACTTATCCCCTCTCGCGCCGTGGACGGGCACGCACACAATCTAGTGCCGACGTGAGCGCGAGCGATTCTGATACTCCATCCCTCTCCTCTTCAACGTCTGCGAGCTCTTCACAATCACCATACTTCCGTTCAAGAAGTCCAGACACCCTGAAAACCCCCTCTGACCGTATTCCACCTTCACCCACCTACGCTTCTACCGGGGCGCGAAGGAATCAGGCGTCACGGCGCGTCTCACAAAGCTCTGGCAGCATCATATTCGCGCCTATGGATTCCTCGGTGCAGGACCGACTCGAGCCACCTTCACGGACAAAGAATCGAAATATTGAGAATCTCCGTGTTAACGTGCCGCCCATCTCACCGCCGTTCACTATCCTGGCGCATTCGCCATCGCCCACGCTTGAGCCCGGTCTGTTCACGAACCGGCCATTGATACCCAGCCCACGTCCAGCATTGGGCAGCAAGCTCTCCTTGACGCGTATCATTTCTCCTGTGTCTAAAGCTTCCAAAAACTCCGAATCTGGATCAGAACCGTCATCGACGTCACCGACTATGAGCGTCCCTGCGATGAAATATCCCAGAAAGGATGACGCGAAGGAGGAGAAGACACGGAGAGCGGAGGCGAAAAGGATGAAGAAGGCGGAACAGAAGGCCAGGCGTGAGCGGCTGGCTGAAGAGCTCAAGGAGCGTCAGCGGCGCAAAGGTCTTGCCCCAGAGAAGGAGTCTGTTCGGTCCCTACGGGCCAGTGATCGTAACCGCCGCTGGGATACTGACATTGCCATGTACGACGGACTTGGGGCCATGTAGGACATCTTTTGTGTGCTTTCTCTATTGCCTGGTCTGATCTATGACGTTCACGTTCGTTTGTCGATATTCTCTGCGTATATATGCCACCACTCCTTTGACAATTTGCAGAATACCTATCATTAATGTAAAATTACATGTATCATACTTGCTATAAACTGACCTGGGATTGTGCAATCTAATCACAGGTACAATGGCACACAAAAGTACGAAAAGAAATACCTATCCTTCAAGTGAGCCTTTGTAAACCGCCCTCAAGGTATTGGTGTATCCTCGGTACCGATACCGACTTCGACAGATGCACCCCTAAGGTCAGTCACGGGATTATGTCCATCATGCATCCCTGTCTCGCGGGCAATCTCCCTCCCAGATGGCTCGGCTATTTGCACTGATCGGGTCGCAGTCGACAACAAATGGTTGTCTGCCAGATACGACAGACTCGTTAGATCATTCAAGGTACGACAAGTTTTAACTCACACTCTTTGGCATGTGCTGACAAATGTCAGATGCTACTTCAGAATGGGACGTCGGTTAGGTTAGACACGACGCACCGAGGTCTTTCTGCCGACTACACGAGCCACCCTGTTCGCAATCTGGACGGTTCGCGATTGTTGCATCCAGGTGGCCCTTTTGACGCTCAAGGATCCACCATTCTTTCAAGCCCCAGAGTAATACTTCTGTTGCACAATGCCTACAGATGCGAGTTCTCGGACCATTGGGATTGTCATCAATTCCCGCTGCAACATTATGCATGTCCACGAAAAGGTCCGACTCGATTAGGGGGCGGAACCCATTGGGCTGTGATTGTAGATGCTGAGCAACCTACATGCCACAGGTCAGTGGCTCAGGGGCTCCTGGAACAGTTTTCACCAACTCACGTCACGATAAATTTGTCTTGGGGTGATTTGTCTGCTAGTCAAGTAATCCAGCATGATTTCAACTTCCACAGTATTGTTTTCAAAACATTCGTAAACTTCGGAGGATTGAATGAGATCACCGATGTCGTTCATGTTGTGAGGATGTTGGGAAACTAATGGCAATGCATTGCATCTACCCTGGACATTGATCCCACAAAAGGACACTTGGCAAAAGTCACATTTTGTCGTGACTGGTGCTCCAAGAGCGAGCAGCATCTCACTAGTGGTATATAAGCGGCGCTAGAAGATGGGACATAACACACGGGAAGTGCTCACCAATTTCCGCAATATCCATGTCCCGGTGGAGCACCATCGTCGAGGTGCCAGGCCTGTTCGGGATCTACTGAAAAGTCTATGATTGGCTGTGGACATCTCCATTCATACGGGTTATCTGGCGCGCAATGCGGGCAAGGGCGCGCGTAGTCTGCATTCTGGTTGACATTCGGTTCTGGAGAGGCTTCTCTGGGTGTTGGAATCTGGGGAGGTGCTTAAGTGGAACGAGATCGTATCCATCCGAATCACCGTACGCACCCGCAACGAGGTGCCAACTTTATAAACTTCGTCCGCCTGCACTCGCTCCCGTTTTGCACGTGTCCTCGAGGGCTCTGCACGTAGCAGCACATCGACAACTGTCTGGAGGGGACGAGATGGCGTAACAAAGCTCGAGACCCCTCTACAAGCCGGACAATTGGTTCCACCATTCTGTGGATCGGTCTAGTTAGCGTCTGAGTCGTTCCAGGATACCATCGTCAAAATGTGACAACGACACAACAACGCCTTCGGGCCAACCCAACCAATGATGAATAGGAGGGGCTATTGTGGCACGGGGTACCAGTAATTCGACAATAACTCACCTTGATCCAAAGAACACAACAGCTACATGCCTGTCAGCAAGAGCATGCCTAAGATACATAAAGTAGGAATACCTTCCACAGAAGAAGTGCTGACAGGGCGACACAACAACCGGTCGGTAGACGAGTTCAGCGCAGCAGCCACATTGAAGTTCCTGAGCGAGATCTTCCACCAAAACGTCGTATTTGGATGTAGGGACTACCGGAATTTTTATATTTTGCTCTGATTGGTCTTCCTTGAGCTTCTTCCTCAAGATCTCGTCCTCGAAAGACGGGGAGGGTGGTCTCTTCAGTGCCGAGCCAGACGGCTGTTCGTCGAGAGGTCTTGTATCTGGTGCGGTATTGGAAGGATGAACGTCTTCCATTGAACGCGAGACACTTATCAAAGTCAAGGTCAATGTAGTGAACGACGCGCATTTCGGGCTTAAGTACGTCCGTGACTTTACTGGAGCCACATCATTCCCTTTTTAGGTAACATCGGTAACGAGCTACAATACATCAGAGCTCATCCATTCCCCAACATTCCCCAGAGGTCGACCTGCTATCCTACAAGCAGCAGCCAGCTCTTCTCGGATTATCTGAGATCGGCGTCTTTGCTCTAGTACACCAACTCAGCGCCAGTCCGGGAAAGTGAATACGGCTCACCAGAACACGGCCACAGGGTACTCAAGTAGTCGACCGGTTTGAAAAGGGCGGCACCGACGCCGAGTGCAAGAGTCAACGAATTGTCACGTTTCCAAAGATGCAGCGCCCTATTCCGGCTCTAGATCAATGATATGGCAAGTATAGACAACGTGCTACCTGCTGATCTGGCTCATAAACCAGAATGCAAAGAATGGCCGGTGCACTATCGTATGTGATGCATGCCCTGTCACGGCTCCCAGTGATTGAACGACATGCTCGGCTACATTGGCTTGATGAGTAACTTGGAAGCGACATGTAAGATGGGTTAAAGGTTGATCAAAGCGGGATCGACGCACGCCACGCAACTGCCTTCTTGCGGAAACGATTATTGATATCACTAGAAATGGCTAAACCCTGTTTTCAATTGACTAATCAGAGAAACACATACGCAGGGGTAAGCGGCACACATCGTTGGAATTCATGCGTCAGCATAAATCGCACACTGCGAGGCATTCAGTAATCCGACACAGAAAAGTGTTCGCTTACTTGAATAAATACTCGCGTCCTTGAAATAAAAAGGTTCTCTCGAGGTCGCATTCATGTGAGTCGAGCGCTTGCTCGAGGAAGTCTGCTTCAGACCACGCGTCCAGTGCAAAGCGTGCCATATAGGCCTCCGATATGCTGGAATTATGCCGCATCCTTAGACAACTGTTCCAGAGTAAAATCGTCCGGTAATTGAGTGACCAGATGGTATCCTTTCCGGAATGGCTATCCGCAGAATGCATCGCTTCCCCGGGAAAGAGCAGGGCAATCTGGGAATTCATAGGTCAATAAAGCTAAGGGAAACTGAAGTATATATACATTAGCAGGCTCGAGGACGAAGAGGTCGGAAAATGGTCGGTTTGCTGATGTAACATACGACGTGTGGCCAGCTGTGAGCAGCAATGTGCTCCAGCAGAGCCTCCGACATGTTTCTTTCTTAATCTCAGACTCCGACCAAGATTGGTCCCATGCAGGGGAAGACAGCCACAGAGGAGTGTACTCATTGGCTGACGCAGAATGTTGATTGAGCGATCGGGATATGCATGAGCAACCTCGCCATATGTTTCGGGAATGTGTATTGTCCATTCCAGCGTTCAATGACGGATTAGAAACCCAGGATGGTGATGGCGACAGAACCGAGGGGACAGAACGCGGAAAAAATTTAGTGGAGGTTGAGTCTTCTACGTCGACAAGGGTTAGAGAGAGTATCCTGATGATCGTGTCAAGTATAACTAGACTGGACGAGCACCGTTCGCTGGTATGATTGGGATGTGCACAGACTTCGAACATGGCTAGTAGCTTTTTTAGATGGTCAGACAAGCGACAGAACTAAAAAAAATAGCTACCCAGGCCGCTTGTGCCAACTCCTCATTGATCCAGCGAGCATTCAGACTGGCCTCGAGGGCACCTTGAGCAATATCCCGGAGATCTATCGCTTTGCGGCGGCCGTCCTTGCCTAAGCCTGCTTCAGAGGACTGAAAGAAGGTAGCGACAGCAAGTGCAGCAATCAAGAAGCTAGGTTGCATGCGGGGCCGTGTTCTTGGGTCAAAATAAATAGAGAAAAACCGAGGGACATTGATAAAGGAGAGCCAATAATTTGAGTGTCGGAAAAGAAAACGTAAATCACTAGTGATTTGATGTGCCGCCCACTGACGTTTAGAGATTGATGTAGGAGTCGGCAAGGAAGAAGAATACATGGTAAGGAGGGAATCCCACCAAGTCTGACGAGTAAAATGGAGGGAGGGCTCAGGCGTTAAAGAAACTTCAGAGTTGTTGGCGTCATGATCTTGGTACGAGAAGTTGGAAACGCGAGCAGCAGTTGCAATGACGGGAGGGCTAACTGAGGAATTATTAGAAGAATTAGGCAGATTACATAGATCCTTTGGTTTCGACTGATAAGAGAGTGGTGCAACGAGAAAGTGACATAAAATACCTGGTTGGTCCTTGTAGGGTCTAACGGACCGTCGCGAAGGACAGGGTGAGAAGTAGGTATGAACGGTATTGACGTGGTTAGTCCCAGGCTCAAAGCTAACGTGGAAGTAGAGGGGACTGCATCGGGTAGTTGCGGGTTAACGATGAGCAAACACTGCTTGGGCAAAACAATTGGATCGACAGATGTCGGGAGCGAACAGAGGGGTTGAGTCTGCAGAGACGGTTCCTTTCGACGGCGACGGGTCACGACCGCGGGTACACCCTTGTCTTGATAAGACCCGGGTGATATACGTTTGCGTGCGCCAGGCGTTTTGTCGGGGCCTCTACGCTTCGGTGCAGCATCGTATGAGCAGGGTCCACTCGGTTTCGCGCAGTGAGTGCAGTTGTAACAGCTGGGCTTTGCGCCGTCGCAGCGTATCTTGCGCGTTCGACTGTTACGTCGGTGAGTTGGGTCTGGGAGAGTGACAGAAACATACCATTGCAAGCAAGCAACAAACACTCGTGCGCGGGGTTTTCCCTCGGTGGTGAGAGGCTGATCTGAGGCGAGTTCAATGTGGAGTCTCTCTCTCCGAGTTTTCTTGGTGGATGCAGAAGTCGGTGAGCAGCGCAGCTCGCTGAGTGGGTTCCGGGGCTCAATGACCATGGTGGGCTCATTGCGTCGGTCGTCGTGTGCGGATGGGAGGGACCTCATCCCGATGAACGTAGGTAGGGAGAGTTATCCGTTTAAGAGGTGTGGGAAATGTACTCTGTCTCTGACCATTTACCGTAGTAGCACTCTGATAGGTGTTCATTCTCTTCCTGACGTTCTCTCCCCAGGTATTAGTACAGGTATAATGGGATCCCAACCCAGCCATCCATCTGCAGATGGTCCCATTCGTCCCCTTCCTCCTCTCCGCTCTCAGTGGGACCACCGCTATACCTACCCATCGCACTCGTGGTCTGATTTCGTCTGTCACTGTCATGCCCTCCGGTCAGCTCTCCGCCCTTGCCCCTTACACCCAACTTGCGAGGGCTGCGTACTGCCCCCCTTCCGTCCTACAGGACTGGACCTGCGGTGGTACTATGTTCTTTGTCTTCCGGAAGTTCTTCCGTCTCACGCTCTCCAAGAGGCCTGCCAGGCTGTTCCAGATTTTCGTGTCTCCCTTGCCGGTGGTGATGGTAACGCTATCCAATATTGTAAGAGTGTTCTCTACCCTCTCTTCTTATTTCCTACCTTAACCCCGCCCTGGAGATTATGTTGGCTATTGGCCTTCCACCAACTCGGTCGTCGTTGCACACCAAGGCACTAATCCGACCCAATTGTAATTATTTCTCCCGTCTTAGATTGCGTTCGTTAACGCTCTCGTACTAGACTCTCCGATCTCACCGACATCAACATTATCATGAAAAATCTTGACCCCACTCTCTTTCCTGACGTAGACAGCACAGTCCGGGTCCACAGCGGCTTCGCTAATGAACATGCCAAGATGGCTCTAGTCATTCTAGACCAGGTCAAATCGCTCATTTTTGCCTTTGGCGCGACATCTGTCACCCTGGTACGCATACACCCTCCCCTTTTTTCTTTATGCTGTACTATTTCTAGGTTGGTCACTCCCTTGGTGGAGCGCTCGCCGAACTTGATTGCGTGTTCATGGCTCTCAATTTGCCGCCCAACATCACCATCAAAGGCGTTACTTACGGTACCCCTCGCGTCGGAAACCCCGCGTGGGCCGCTCTATTCGACGCGACCGTTCGTTTTCTTGATCATCTCATCCCTGAAATTCAAAACCCATCCGCAGATCTCTGATTTCCAAAGGATAAATAATGAAAAAGATATCATTCCCATCGTCCCTGGCCGTTTCTTGGGTTTCTCACAGGTCATGGGTGAGGTTCACATTGTTCGACCAAACGACGCAGTTGAATGTATAGGTGAACACCACAGCTCTATCTCTGTCCTCAACTCAAATGTAACCTCAGGGAACGACGACGCGACGGACGCTCAGTGCACTATTATGACGGTGCCCAGTGTCCTGGATGGTGATATCCTTGACCACCTGGGTCCTTACCAGGGGATCTACATAGGCACGATTTACTGCACGTAATTAGCAATTTTGGCCTCTCGATTTTTGTCGCGAGTTGCGCACGATGTTGTGCTACAAACTCCGGTGTCGGACATGCGCGGTTTAGGTTCGGTGCGTAACAATTTTGTAGTGAGTCACTACCTCGTGGATATTCATTTCACTCGTGCGTCAAGCGAGTAGGCAACTGGCACAGCCAATCCGTCAGCTACAACGGCACTTAACAGCACATCGACACGGGTGTGCACGCGGTGCTTGCTCATGCGACGGTTCATCATATGCTCGTGTTCCATTTGGGATATATGTGTACCATGAAAGAGGCAATTTCCTTTGCTGGAGCGAGTGACAATCTCATTGGGAACCAGCATGACAAGGTGGTGCGTATCGTCAGTCACATGGTAAAGGTGAGAATGAACGTTGAAATATAGCTCCACTATTTCTCGCAAGAACTGTTCCTTGGTGTTAGGCTGTCGTTCACCCTACTCAGGAAACCTAAACTTGACAGGGTGATATTCAATGGGGTCTAATAAAGCGATGGCTCTACTTTGTACGCATGATGCGCAGCTTGTTTGGTTTGTATACAAAGTTCTCCGAGTAGTTCTTTGCAGGGATTCTCTTTACAGTTTCAGGTTGACTACACAATGAAGACTGGTGAACCATGCGAATTCGAAATGGATACCGAATGCTTACACGTAGTAGTCCCATCCTAGAGTCGAACAAATTAAAGGCAGTACAGGTGCTGAAGGTAAATATGACACACCTTGCTTCTCGGAAAAGTGGATGGCATCCTCTTTGCTCTTGAACGAGATGCGCGTGCCTTGCATGTAATCCGCACTAGTACAAGAATTGATACACGGCCCCAACTCTGTAAAATAGGCACTCACGAACTGGCCCAGCCCATCAAGGGGTTCTCCCACCGACCAGCACCTTGGAGAATATCCCAATCGATGCGCCAGCGTTCCGATTTTCCGGAGCCGCTCTGCATAGTGTTGCGGGTAGGTTGATAGATGCGTACTGTGCGATGACGAAGCTCGCCTGGGGATACACGATGGGTACTCAATTGCGTCGCAATGGCTAAATACACACCAGGTGCACCGCTGACCACATCTGCGGTGAAAATCTCGCCGTGGACGGGTACCATGATTTGTGTGCTCTCCGATTTTTCGACGGCGACTTGGGTTTGTGAGGGCGAGTCCTTCGTTAGGCTGCGGCTATATGTAAACGTATTCAAGGTTGGTCGAGCACGGCAGACTCGGAGGAGAGACATTATGGTTCTTGAAGCTTGACTGGCTGTACAAAGTCCAAACTACAGTGGCTGTGCTCGGAAAAGCTGCTCATTTCGATCCTGACACTAATTTTACTGATGCCCAGCAGGATTGAGATCCCAGTACTTCCTATTTCTGTGGTTCTCGTCCTTGTCGAGTGAGAACGATGGGTATATATGTGCAAGTATGAACATAAATTATAATAACGTTGCGCTTACGACGTGTGGCAAGTCAACCAGAGCCTTTCAGAGGCTCATGTGTCAAACCCGATGATCCTGCTCACTGGACGCAGCATTATGATGGGATCATTCTTGACGATCATTTCTTCGGCAGTTCTGTCCATCTCCGAATCATCTTCCTCTACGTCACTATCAGACTCCCTGCCAGCGTGCTTCGGGCCGAGCATACTGACGACCCGGCTGATATGCGCCTCAGATTGCTTGAAAGATGGTGGAGCGCGGAGAGAGACGGCGGCATCACAAATCGCCTTGATCACGTCATGGTCGAGCTCGATATTGAACAGGTCAAGAATGTACCTCCGCACAGGGAGACGATAACGCTGCGTAGAGATAATATGGAGGGCCCTGAAGAAAACAGTTGGAGAATTGAATGCGGAACGGTACTCGGGCCGAGACTTCATTCTGGTACCAGTGCAAATGAGCAGCCAGTCAACATTTATTGGCGAAGACTAACCTTGCTAGGGAACGTGAGGCAGCATTTGCAATCACGGTGTTACTCAAATTGTCAATCGCAGTGATCACTTCAAGTTCCGTTTGGGCGGTAGGTGGAAGTAGGCGAATATCAGCATCACTTTTGACCTCAACCGGTTCCCAGGTGGGGAGCTTAAGTAATGTTATGAGTAAAAGTCATAGTCATCGTACGTTGCGCGCAGCTCATACCGAAATGAATCGTTCTAAGTCCACTGGCACACACAACCCAGTAGGGAGACCGAGTGGTGACAGAGTAGCTTCCCATCTGTGGTCATCCAATATTTCAGCTCCTTGCATCGTCGACGATATCAATCCCAGGACGAAGAAACATGTCCTGAGATTCGATTCAGTATTTAACGATCCTGGCTACTTTCGACTTACCCTCGCACGGAAGGTATGAGAGAGTGCTCTGCTATGTCAAGAATTGACGGAATGATCTCTTCCTCCTCGAGAAATGGCAAGCCACCTTCAGTGGCGCCAACGTTACCCTGCGAATATGGATGCATCAGGAGTTGCAGCGCGAGAATGAAAATATGAAGCTCACAACCGCCCAAAGGATGCTCTTCAGCTTGAGAATGAGTTCAAAATCTTCACTCTCAAGACCATGTTGCCGAATAAAATGGGAAAACTCTGCAAAGTGTCCCTTCCCACTTAGGACTTGACAACCAAGTTCCGTCTTGGACATCTCCCCATAGAAATGGGGAGGTACAACCCCATCAAAGGCACTGCAAGCTTGTTAAAGCTAGAACAAGAACGAAAAAATAATACTCGCAGAACGTCTTCATCATCCTCTGCAGCTTCAGAACTGAACACCTTGGCCAAAAAGATCTCAACTTGGACTACATAGTACGTGTTCCGTTCCTTGTGGAGTACTTGTTAGTCACAGAACGACCGCGGTTACTATCCCTACATGAAACCACATATCCATCTCTCTGTCGATATAGCCAGTATTGTAGAGATACCGGAAACCCATTGGAGTGGACATGAACCTGTTAAAGCTATGTCAGGAGAGTTCAAAGAGAGTGTATTAGAACCAACTTTAATAACAACGGATGTCCTATTTCACCGAGATGGTCCATCGTTGGTTGCATTTCCACCACGAGTTGGAGCACCTCCATGGCATCGCAGGCCTCTTCCAGGAACTGAATGGCCATCTCGCATACTTCCGGGGATGGGTCATAGAGCTGGGTTAGAAGAAGGCGCAAACTCCAAGACACTGGACTGAGCGAATTCCGGATGAGTTCGCCAAGATGATTTGTCGCAAATAGCCGTACGTGTGGATCTTCGGATGTCAGAGCTTTCAGGAAGACCACACGGGGATGTCCATCACTATATGTTTGTTAGATGCGGGTACAATTAAGATAGAAATGTGTCAAAACGTGCATAGTATAATCCAGGTTCGTGATCACTGCGGTGATGAGATCTTCACGATTTCGAAGCTCGCTAAGATGGTAGAAAGCGGTGAAAATCTTTGACTTCTCCATGAGGCTGTGGATTATTAGTAACGACGTCATACAAGCATACTTGACCTACTCAAGTCCCTCCGGGTGCTTGCTGAGAGTACCAAGCATCTCAAAGTAGCCATAAGTCAGGGAATCCGATATACGCATTTTAGAAAATATAGGGTCAGATTCTGGGGTAGGGTTGAACTGTTGTTCGGGTCAGCGCAGTGGATTTTGCAAAAATAGGGCACACACTGGATCAAGCTGGGCAAAACTCTTTACGATTTGATCGAGAAAATCGTCTTCTGCCGTAAGAAAGCGAACACCATCTGGGCTTGCAAGGAGGGTCGTGAGGAGACCGCACCCCAAGCGTACCCATCGAAAATTGGGCTGTCGAGGAACCCTATTGAGTCAAAAGATCACAAGAAGCAGCACACTAAATTACCTGTTTGCGTGGAAGGTCGGAGAAACGGTGTGAAAATGGATGAAAAAATGACATTAGCCGCCGCATGAAGCGCGAAACCTTGATAGCTTCTTCCAGCCGTTTAGGATTCAGTAATGGTCCATCAATTAATTCTTGAAGCATGTCAAAATTCCACTTTGTGTTATCTTTCGTGAGCATGACCTTGAGGAAAAGTCAGAAGTTTGAACCTAAAATCTGTGTGTGAAGTCATTCACCTGAGTCTCGAGTAAGCATGATTGGAAGGTTTTATCGTCCATTTGCATGCCAATCTTGATTTTGCTTTGCTCCACTTGGCGCTGTCCCCGTCGGACCGCATCCTCAGCAGAATTGGCCCTGAGGTGGGACAATGCTGTGGTGAAACACAAATCAGATCAAAGCAGTACTAACCTCAGTCTCGTGCCTTTAACATTGGGTTGCAACCTTGCACGATTCCGGTTGAAACTGTCAATTGCGGATATCGCTGATGTCCCGACAATCCTATGTTCCCCGTGGTTGTAGTCTGATGCGAGATTAAAGACACGAGGAACGGCCTGTATATTTGCTGCAACGGTCAGTGGCAGGACCCTGTTCGCCATTTGCATAACTTCGGCCATGAGCAAGGTGGCTTTACGCGTTAGGTTGGACCCAATCGTGGTCTCCTCTAGCATGGAGGTCAATGCCTAAGGACAACATTGATACAATCCTTGTAAAGAAGTGAAATATAGTTACGTCTAGTAGACCCGCATTCGTGAAGACCAAGAGTAGCAGAGCAATATATTGATCGGTCAACTTCAATGTCTCGGGAGGTCGCTCCGGCGATTTGTTTTCACCAATGCGCTCAGGCAAATTCCGAGGTTTACGATACACTACAGAACATGACCTCGTATTCTGCAGCATGATGAAGCGAGTCACTCACTCGTCAAACGGCGCCCATCAATGAAGGTCTTATACCACTCAGGGGCTTTGATGTTCAGAAGATCAAAGAACATGTCGAGAATGATTTCCTGCATTTTTGTGAGTTACTTCAACATCCATGGATAATGCCTATATACCCTAGTATCAAGAGAGGGTATCTGTAACGTGTTTACGATCGATTTGATTGCTCTCTGATCTTCCATGCAGAAATACATAAGCCCTGACACACAGTGAGCCATGGGGAAATCGAACAATCGCGGTACCAACCGCTCCATGTCCGTAGCATGAGCTCTATGACCTTGGTGCAGCTTCTCATGCGCTCAGCGTGATCAGACCCTCGACCGTAAGCATCGGTCACCGCCAAGAGTGCAATCTTTGGGAACTTTTTGAGGGGATCAAACTACATATCCTTTGCAACGTACCTCAACATCGATTCCCAATCGCAGGTAGGTGCGAGTGCGCGGAGAGTCGATAATATGGAGAAACGTGGCTGCAAGGATTGGCCCGATCTCAACCGGGCCTTCACCAAGAGCATGAAGGAGAAAACGGATGCCGCCTGCCCTTGCAACCAGATCGATATCGAGCAAGCCTATGTCGAGGATACGGTCAGAACGTAACGGCGACTCTCTTACGATCTCGACGAACTCATCTCAGCTAAAGTTTCGACACATATTTGCCTAAATGGATCCTCTGCATGCTCGGCGACGGCAACGAACGCTCGCATTATTGGCTCGGAAAGTGGGATAAATGTTGGTCCAGTGTTACCCCTTCTGTCACGCTTTTCGGATACGATGTCAACGACGACACGGATGAGCTTGATGACTTGTTCCCTTTCGACACCATGCTCGTTGTCACGCGCCAGCGACCTGGAGGAAATTCATATACAGTTCTGAGCCAGAACTAAACAACGCCACTTTACTATGAACCATTCCAAGGGCTGTCGATGCAACTCGTCTACCGAAGCGGGATCGGCCAACGAGTGCCGGATGAGTCTATATGCTGCTGCGCGACAATGCTTTGAGGATATATCTGAGAGGCACGGTATCACACTTGCATGTCCCATAAGCCGGCACGCCAAGGAGACAGGTAGGGATGGACTGACGCTTGAACCAACTCAGACACACTTAGCTCATATCGGACACGAAGATTACGTTGAAGAAGATTGGCAAGCTTATTCATGACGTCTATACGTGCCTTGTCGACTTCAAGGTTCGCAGAACTTGTTGAGGCGCTCGGTGAAGATATTATCGCTGGAGTAGAAGCCGTGCGAGAAGTAGCAACAAGTGACTTGAGATATGAGTTTGCCTGGTTC
This sequence comes from Phylloporus aff. rhodophaeus, assembly GCA_038094475.1. Classification (NCBI taxonomy): domain Eukaryota; kingdom Fungi; phylum Basidiomycota; class Agaricomycetes; order Boletales; family Boletaceae; genus Phylloporus; species Phylloporus aff. rhodophaeus. Next base: position 90,431 of record JBBPUD010000001.1, on the reverse strand, counting down.
AATGCAGTAAGAAAGTCATCTGGTAGAGCTGTTAAATCATGCCATGAAACCATCATTGATAATCTGTCACCTCGGTCTCTATCATCGTTCTCTGCTCCTTGACGAACTGTGGACGGTGGAGCTTGGCCAGCAAACTTGCGCTTCGTCATGGGGCCAGCCCCGTTCCTTCTCCGTTTCCCACGTGACGTTTCTGAGAGGTACGATGAGAATAGAACAAGGATCCAACGATTAAATGACCCACCTTGTTCAATTCTCCTCGTGAGTACTTCTATCTCGCTTGTCGCCATCTCCAATTCTGACTCGACTTGCATTCGCATCGCATCCTTGCGGAATCAAGTTCAGCGTAGTCTCTTAGATCCATAATCAACCCTACGGTGAGAGGAAGCCCGAGGAACCTCTCTGCTCCTTCCTTTATGCGAATCTCTCTCTCCCGAAGAGCTATAAGCGCTTCCAGCTGCAACCGCTCGTGACACACTCCTTCTGCATAATACATGTATCCGCACCTGGTCATCGGATTGTTTGGAGTTCTCCGTCTCCTGAGACGCGCTGTGGGAAGTCAGTGCAGTCGACTGGGAAGAGAAAGAGACATTGGAGTGATGGGCGAGCGCAACTCCCGACGAGTCATGGATGTCATTGATTGCGGGCATGAGCTCGTTGAAGTCACGTCACTAGCCACCGATAAAAACAGTCACGTGGGGACTAGCTGATTGGCAAACTCCGTAAAACTGCCAAAACAAGGTTCAAGCCACAATCTCCGAAAAGATCAACGCTCTGTCCAACACACAACGCGCTCGACAAACCTTCAAGATGGGTGCGTGGAGGTCCGATATGTTGCAACTCATCCCTGACGATGTCTTTCAGTTCGCTACGCCGCCGCCGCCCTCGCTACCAACCCTGAAAAATGTCAGTATTCTGCACAAGATCACCGACGTTGATCTTATACTGATCACTTCATTGTTGTGCAGCTGCCCGCGCCCGTGGCGAGTACCTGCGCACACACTTCAAGAACATGCGCGAGGTTGCCGCCGCTCTCTCAGGTGAGTTTTTGACCGGATGTGTATGGTCAACTGAACCAAGTGGCCTGATAGGCTTGAAATTGACCAAGGCTTACGCCTACCTTGGCGATGTCCTAGAACACAAACAAGTTATCCCTTTCCGTCGCTTTTCTGGTGGTGTTGGTCGTGCTAGCCAGGCCAAACAATTCAAGACGACACAGGGTGACCTTCGCAAAGAGAGATTATCGTGTTGAGAAATCTAACATCTCTGCCGCAGGTCGTTGGCCTGAGAAATCTGTCAAGTTCATCACTCGCCTCTTGAAGAATGCCGAGGCCAATGCTGACGCAAAGAGCTTGGAACTCGAAGAACTCATCATCAAAAGCGTCGTCGTTCAGCAGGCCCCTGTATGTTTGGCCAATTTCACCGTGTAACACTCATAAGTATTCAACCTTGTCAGAAAACACGTCGTCGCACGTACCGTGCACATGGTCGCATTAACCCCTACCAAGGCCACCCTTGCCATGTTGAAATTATCTTGGGCGTTTCAGGCGAGGAGGTGGAGCGGAGCAAGGATAAGGACGCCGTTGTTAGTTCATCTCTTTCATCGTTGAACCGACGCCAAGTCGCAAGGAGACGAATCGAAGCGGCCCGTGCATGATTTCGTGCACCCAACTTTTGATGTGTTACTCGCATGTGGTTTGTACGCAAATATGCACATGTTATGGCGTCGACCTGGTGTCACTATACATCTCATTGAACGAGAACAACGAACGTGTGGGTGCAACAACGAGGAATGGGTGGAGACAAAGAAAGTCTACTAGATCTAGGGTCAGACCAAGCCTACATGGCACTAAATATGTAATCCCTGGCCCTCACAACTGACGGCTGTAAAGGCGAATGATGAGATGAACGATTCACTTCAGATGCAGTTGCGTACCATTGTCGTATATGCGTTTCTCCCATTCTGCTTCAGTGCCAACAAGGTATTTGGACAAGATGTGTTCCAGCCAATCCCTGATATAGTCTACACATTGTATCTTGAACGGCGTATGGCATTTCTCCATTGCTGCGCAGGGACAGTCAATCGTCACCAAATGCGCTATATATGTGTCCGAACAAACCTCTAACTGCCCACGTTATTGGCCGGTATCGCTTCAGATTTATCAAGCGAGAGCCGGGAAATGACGGATGTTGCTCGTATGGTCCTGACCCGCATCCGCGCGCGACTTCCTTGATAAAGAGCACTTTCTGGTTGTTAGGTGCAATTACACGACGCAAACAGCAGAAAGCTTACTCATTCCCGGGAGGGCAGGGCAACAACAACTCTGCAGAGCTTGTTTGTATCCTGCCATATGATGATTTTCCTGGGTATAAAAGTCCTTCAACGTACCCTTCATTCGTTCATGGGCAGGGCTGAGTCTCAGTTTCTGATGGATAGAGTATAAGCATAGGGAACCTGCCGCAGAGGTGGAACCGCATACCGTGACGAAAGGAAGCACAGACGGGCGATCACAAGCGAGAGCGATTAGGCAAGAGGCCGAATAGTTACGGAGCTCATGACATTTCTGTCTCTGCGTCAACAAGTTCTCAGCGGTCCCCCAGGGGAAAACTCACGGTGGCCAGCTCTAGGAAGAATTCGGACAATTCAATCCGTCTTTGCATCGATTCGGCAGACCCAATGCTATCCATCACAAACCGATGCACGGCTTTTTCGTAGGTCATGAAATCCGCCACTTTGCGTGCGACCTCCGACGCAGGAGGATTGTCATCACCGTTTCTAGTCATTAGATGCCGCACTGCGTCTTCGGGCTCAAAAACTCGGTACTTCTCCCACAGCAGCAAAGTCATCTGAAGTGCCAGCATGGCAAGCCCTCCGCGTGAGTGGAAATGCTCGAGTTTGACCCCGGAAAAGTCGCGCCTGACCATTGATCTTTTCTCCCGTGGCTCCCAAGTGCTGCTAAGCAACTCCTGTCGGTATTTTGCTTCTGCACGTGCAATTGTTCTCTCCATTCTAAGTCCCCTAGAATTCTCGCCCCCACAGGCCCGTCGATGCAGCAATGCGACCAACTTAATGGAAGCTTCTCGTGGTATATCTCCAGCCAAGTGCGAGAAAGCGAACTGGGTCATAGGTGACAAAACTTCTGAATCCTCCGCCCGCCAGTGAAGGTCCACCCAAAGGTACAATAACCTCGCGATCCGTATCCTAACCTGCACAGTGTGTGATTGCGTGATGATGGGGGTTTGACAGGGTAGCATTTCGTCGTATCTGGAGACCAGTGCCTCAAAGGTCTCTTTAGGACTTGAGAAAAAGCGAAAACATAGGAAGAAGACATCAACAATTTCTACGTCATTGTCGGAATCGGGACTCGTCATATAACGGACGAGAGCTTTGAGAGACGCGAGCTGAGCCAACCCATTACGATCTTTCCACAATTCTGTTGCATCTTCGGGGTGGGCCACTGTAGCCATAGTCGAATTTATGGAGACAGGAAACTGTGCCAACGAAGTGCGGTTGTTGATGGAAACATGTACATAGCCACAGCCCAAGTCATCCGAGCTACTGCCGATCAGTGTGCTAGAAGCGGCAGAACTAAGTCCAGCCAAGTCCAGGTAAGATGGCCTCTTCTTCAGTCTGCGAAGCGAGAGGGGCTTCCATGACGCAGAAGCCTTGGGTTTCTGTAGTTGATTGAGCACATTCGTCGGGCGTGACACTCGAGTGTACGCATTCGAGCCAGGTCGGAAACTCTCTGCGGAGAAGTGTGAAGTCGATTCATCGGATTCTCTTGCAGCCCGAGAAAGACTATCGGTCTGTGGCATGGGCTTTAACTGTGCTATTTCGTAGGCGGCAGTGTTCAAGAAGCTCTTGAGACTTGACATTGTTATGTCAAGGAAATCCATGGCAGTGTGGATCGATTTGCGGCGAGATGGAGTTCCGTGGTGTGGGAGCATATGGTTAACATGACCCAGGAACATATCTTTGGAGAAGATGACCCCACGTAGTGCATGATGGTACGTTGCACTGGTAGGTACAGGCTCCAGGAGATGAGCCATGGAGTCCAAAATCGCGTCGACACAATGCGCGAATACTGGCGCCAGCGCGCGTAACGCGTCGGTATCTTGAGATTCTGGGATTCTTCGAAGGAGTGAAAGTGGTGCCAAGATGGCCGGGAATGTCTTCTCCAGATCGAACTGAGGGGCCAAAGAGTCACCTGGGGCAGCTGATGTAGGCGGGACAGACTCGGCACTACCAACACTTGCGGCTTTCGCCTTGGGTGCGAGCAGGGACAGTTGTGGGCGAGATTTGATGTGTGACATTGAGCGAGAGGGACGTAGCGAAGCCATTGAGAAACCAGCCAGCCAGGTCGTTCTCATATACGGTCATCCCGACCAGTCCACAAGCCCACAGGGACAATAGGTGTGTTTCTGTCATTGCTTTGTAGGCCGATTTGGTGGTGGTGTGGTGGAGAGCTCCACATGCCAAAGCGGGAGCAAACCGACTTGGTAGATACATGCGATGACCATCCTCGACAGTACCGCCGAATCTGAGCTCGTCCAGCTCTTGAACACCATTCACGAACTTTCAGAACAGGTCGCACGAAACAAGTCTCTCTCTCTAACACTTCATAACTCTGCAGGGGTTGTCAAGGTGTGCAACTTCACTCCACTAACCAAGTTGATACTAGGTTAACGTTCGCAGACTCAGGCTACTCACTCCAAAACTGGCTTTGTGCTGAGAAGGTGCGTTTGGAACTGTGTGGAGATTGCGCATACACATACCAACTACTTATCTGCAGGTTTAACCTCGACAAGCCTCAAGGTACTACACGCGCAAAACATTTATCTCTGACTTGTAATCCCTGGTTGTAGATGTGTATGATGCAGAACTCGAACGCATGAACTCATCTCTTAGCACAGAAAACCAGGGTCTGCTGCACGACAATAAACAACTAGGTGTGCTTATCAAAGAGTACGAGCAGACGTTGGAGAGCGTTATGAGTGCTTTCCGCACGAGAGCAGTACGTCATCCGTATGCTGTTCCTTTGTCACTCGCCTGACTCAACCGTTCAAGCGGGATGTTCAAGAGCAAGAGCTCGCATTGATTCGTGAATATGAAGCGAGGCTCCTTGCCAAGGAATCTGAGAACTTGCTCCGTGCGCTCTCGTCGACCACCGCGGAGTCCATTTCCCTCGGTCGTATATCTGCCACGTTGCGCACTCTCCTGCGTGTTCTCAACGGGGAGGACGTTCCTTCTCCAACTTGCCAAGGTGTGTCCCCCGAAAGCAACAAGACGACATTGGTCGACTTTGATTTTGGGGAGAGGGAGGAAGAGGATTGGTCCTTGGAGCGGGAGTGTGAGCTTTCTCGTCTAGAGCGCGAAAATGCCGTGCTGCGACGCCTGCTCGGCCACAATGTCCGGGAGCCAGAGAATTTAACCAGGAGCGGGTCTGGAGGAGCTGAGTTGGCAGCTGAGCAACAGAGACCGACCGTTCCACAGCATAATGACGGTCCTGTTTCAAAGAAGATGCTAGGTGGTGCACCAGGTACTGTTGGGCCTTACGGGACATATAAGCGGAGCGGCGGGCAGCCAGGGTAGTACTTGTGTGGGCAGACGGTTGCCACCATTGTCTAGCAACAGAGTAGTATACGCCAGGGACGGTGTCACCAGCTTAGTGCAGGTGGGCCAAGCAACTGACGTTGACGTTGACGTGGTCGACTGCAAAACCAACCCAAACGAACGACAGGTCGTCTCTGGCATGTTGGACGACGGCGACGACGACGACGAGTGGACAAAGGCAAGTGTCGCTTTAAAACCGAGCTCGTCGTGCGTGGCTATCCGCGCGCGTCCCACTGCCTCTGATGGCAACAACGACAACCCCGCTGAGCCCGTCCCTTGCAGGTCTACTTGCACCACGACACCAGCGCCTCCTTCTCTGATATGCCCATCTCCCTCAATGTCACCCAACAGTCCTGGTTGCCCAGGCGTCCCTCCGTTTCAACACCAAACCAACCAAAAGGCAAGGGCCCCTCCCTCGACGGCCTCGACTCTACCCCATTCGAGCTCGGCTCCGGACATGGATACAGTGAGTCTCTGTTCCAAGCAGGCGGCGCGGAGGCAACGCTATGCGCTGGCCAACACCTGCGCAATGATAACCTGACACCCCTTTGCAGATGTCGACAACTTGGCCTCCAAGTCCTCAGAGTCATCCGTTCCTCCCATCGTATGCGACTCTTCTTCGCATTTTCCCCAATATTCGACATCCCTTCCTTCCAGACATCGTACAAGTTTCTTGTCCGTCGCTTCAGATGCCTTCAGTTTCCGCAAGAAACTAGGTTCTGTCTCTCGGAGAAAACCAAACATCCACTCCCTATCCCATATAAATAGCAGTGTACCAGAAGTTATCGAGATCAATACCTGTGACAGTACGACTATCACCTCCACTGTTGGTGGTACAACTGCCCACAGGGATTACGAACACGAGGAACGGGAACGGCTACGAGACGTTGCTGCACAGTCAATTGGGCTTGACCCAGACCTTCTGCACGACTCGGGCAGATCGGAAAGCAGGCCGTCGCTCGATTTTCCTCACAGTCCACCCCAATCTGCACGCATACCACCGTTTCCTACAACGTTGACCGCGCTCCGCCCCTTTGCAGAGTTATCTTCGACATTACTTAAATTTACACCACCGTCGTCATTGCTCGTTTACGCGCTCGCAAAACAGTGGAAGCAGCGAATAATCGTGCTCACTTCCCATTCTCCCAGTCAGAAGACTTACGTCCATCTGTTTAAAACATCCCCAAAGGACGAGAGGGAGCTTCAGAGATTAGAAGTCACTGAAAAGAGCGTCATCTTTGTTGCGGAGGAAGAGGTTGGCGGAAGAGGTAACGTGGTAAAATTTGCTGGTAAAGATGTTTCCGCGAAGCAGAGTGGGGCAAACGAGGAAACCTCGCACATCATGTGGTTTTTGCAGATCACAGATCCTGTGGAGTCACAGCGCTGGATTGCAACAATCAAGAATGCGGTATTGACCCAGAGGTATGACTTATGGAATCTGGCGGTCCCTTACGACCCTAACAGATGACGCAGGGCCGTACGTGTAGGCCTCGGTATACCAACCCAGACGAATGGAGGGAACGAGCCAAAAGGCGATATTGATGTTATGCTTTCAATGCATCTGCAAGGTCTTATATCAACACACCCCACTAAATCCTCAGCTGCCATTTCGTTCCCATCGCCGCCCGTACCGGTTTCTCCATCCCCTCCGCCATCCCTTCGTTCCCTCAAGATTAACGTCCCATCGTCGCCATCGCCTTCCATCGCTGTGAAAGGGATTTTTCCGGGAACGCGGCCCCGTTCACCTTCTGTTGATGGCTCACCTATCACTTCTTATCCACATGAACACGCAGAGGATTCCTTTGGTGTAGCAGGCACTAGCCTTCTTACCATGCTCCGCACCAAATCTTCTGCGGAGTCTAATTCTTCGTCCTCTCGCGCGCTGCCTGTACCACTCCCGCATGTTTCTGGAGAAGGTTCACCCGCTTCGAGTCTGCGATCGGCCAATGCCCCAGTCATAATCAATGCATCGGATTTAAAGATATCAAAGGAGCGCGATTTGCCAGAGCTATCGCCTACTGTTCTGGAAGCTGGTTTTCCCGGTACTCCTCCAGGCCCGGGTGCCGCACCCACTCTTTTACCTCAGGGTACATTAACGCTATCTCTGCAGCCCCCTCCAAGGAAGTGCAAGTATAATGCTACGACAGTTCCAACATCTTTTTTGCCCTGTGAACAGGGAATGTACGAACAAGCTAGCGGTAATCGCAGTGTTGCAGGCAACTTTGGAATTTCGTCTGGAGCATCCGTTGATATTACGCCGAGGGACACTCCACCTATCTCCCCCGGCTCATCCAGCGTTTCAGGTGGATGGCCTGGGTTTTTCTCCCCTGAAATGCAGTCCTCATACGTCGTTGATGCACTTGGCCGCAAGCAGAGCGATATGGTAGCTCCGATTTTGTTGGGAAACGAGATAATCAATTCTTCAACATCTCAGGGAAGAATCGTACCATCAGATAAACTTCTGCATAGCACTGCTATCATCAAAAGATGGTCTCGGCAAGGTGCTCCCCTTCCGAAGCAACTTACGCCACCCTCAGGCCCGCCGCCCTCTATCCCACCTGCATCGGAAAGTGACCATCGCACATCAATGGAATCGAGCGTATCTTTACCGGCTCCATATGCCACTGATCGTTCATCCCTTAATTCCCACAATCAGGCTCGATTCAGCTCCAAAAGTGGCTCCTCGTTGTCGCCTTCATTCTGGAAGCGCGGCTCTGGATCCTCGACGTACAGTGCTGGTTCAATGAACACTTTTGACTCGCGGGCCAGGTCCCAGATAGCAATCCCTCTGGAAGAGCGTTTCGATTCGTCGTTGGGATCGACTATTGGTAGAGGGTCATCTTCGAGGCCAATATCCTTGCTGGGACCTGTTTCATCTCCTGTGGGGTACGCCGGTATGATGAAGCGGCGTTCAATGCCGCCGCCACGGCCAGCACCTAAGTTTGCTCCGCCGCCTGCACCAGCAATCCAGGAATCTGCATCTGAGCGTAACTCTTTGATATCCGTTGCGCAAAAGTCATTCAGGAACTCCATTGCACAGCGTGCCCTGAGACTCTCTCTGACCTCACCCAAGCCACCACCTTCTTCTGCTCTTCCTCCTAGGCCTGATGAAGCTGTATTTGCTTCAGGTCATCGGCGAAGCTCAAGCACTGGCATAACGGATCTTCATTCGAGTTCTGCACCATCATCCCGTCCAGCTTCTGCACTGTCAGGGAATTTCAATCCCATTGAACTTGTCTCCCCTCCCCCAAGGAGCCTATCTCTCAGACAGCGTCTGCGCATCTTGAGCACGCCTCCTATCTCCCCTACCGCCCAATCACATTCATTCTCCACGCCCTCACTCCAGGTTAGCACACTGGATCTTAGTGACGACAATGACGACGATGACTTGCCCACGCCTTCTTTCCACTCTCCACAACCACTTGGACTTGGCGAGCAAATCATGACGATCCAGCATTACCCGAGCTTCCTCCAGCTTTCAACCCCCGTCACGCCAACTGCCCCAAAGCCCCTACCTCGTATCCCTGTTCGGTCCGCTCCGCCGTTGCCGAGTATTATGGCAAGTAACTTGAGGACCCCGCTACTCGAGCCAGACTGCGATTTTGTGGCGCTTTCTCCTCCGCCTCGGAGGAGCTCTAGAGCCCTTGCTACGGCCATGGCAAAGAGACCAGAAAGACTGGATGCGTCCTCGCGGGGACTCGAGCAGAGTAGGCTGGCAACTATCTCTCAGCGTGGATCTGTAGTTTCTCTTGGCTTTGTGACCACATAGTAGATTGTACTCCACTGTTAATTTCTTGTGTCCTTAATGAGCACCCTCAGAATCCCAATTACTAGTACTACGCTTACCAAAACTGAGGCTTGACTAGTAACTAGTCGGAACTCGAAAATGGCCCAAGAACGACTTAGTCAGCAAGAGACACTTTCTCCATCGCCTTCTCCATCGGCCATGAGTGTCGCATTTGTTCCCCCGCCGCCAGGTATGCCGCCCCCCCCACCGGGCATGCCACCACCACCGGGTTTTAGCCAGCAGGTCTCCTCCCGCATGCCTCTGGAAATGCTCGCGCAAAAGTCGCAAAAATGGGTTTCGATGCAAAAGAAACGCTATGGCGAGAAGCGCAAAGGAGGTTATGTCGACATGGGTAAACAGGTGCGCGCAATTTCGTTTATCGTCGGTTTGTCTCAATGCGTGTCGCAGGATCTGCCCCCCGAACATGTCCGCAAAATTATCAAGGATCACGGAGACATGAGTAACAGGAAGTTTCGCAATGACAAACGTGTCCACCTTGGTGCGCTGAAGTATGTCCCCCACGCCGTCATGAAGCTTCTTGAGAATGTTCCCTATCCATGGGAGCAAGTCCGTGAAGTCCCTGTTCTGTACCACATCACTGGCGCCATCACGTTTGTGAACGAAATACCTCGCGTCATCGAACCTGTTTATCATGCGCAATGGAGTACCATGTGGCTTGCAATGCGCCGCGAAAAACGCGACCGTAGGCATTTCAAGCGTATGCGCTTTCCTCCCTTTGACGACGAAGAACCGCCGCTTGATTATGGCGACAACGTTCTGGATGTTGAACCTCTGGAGGCAATTCAACTGGAGCTAGATTCTGATGAGGACAGTGCGATTATCGACTGGTTTTACGACCCCAAGCCCCTCGTCGATACACCCGCCGTCAACGGTTCTTCGTATCGCTATTGGTCGCTCACTCTTCCAGTTATGGCGAACCTTTATCGTCTTGGGCGCACTTTGTTGTCGGACCGTCCGGATAGCAATGCCAGTTACTTATTTGACAAGAAGTCTTTTTTCACCGCCAAAGCGCTCAACATGGCTATTCCGGGAGGACCCAAATTCGAGCCACTTTATCGTGATATGGATACGTTTGACGAAGATTGGAACGAATTCAACGATATTGGCAAGGTGATCATCCGGAATCAGATCCGCACCGAGTACAAAGTTGCATTTCCGCATCTGTATAACTCCTTACCTCGCTCGGTCCATCTATCTCTTTACCACGTACCGAAAAACGTTTACATTCGGACGGATGATCCGGACTTGCCAGCCTTCTACTTCGACCCCCTCATCAATCCCATTAGCTTACGAGGTACAACGCCCAAGAATGCACCCATTGTTTCCCACGAGGACAATATCTTCGGTCCAAATGGTGCTGACGATGATCACTTCGAGCTTCCTGAAGAGATGCAACCATTTTTGGAGGAAAAGTCCCTGGAAAATGATCTCACAGCGGATGCTATCGCTTTGTGGTGGGCTCCCGACCCATACAATCGCCGCTCTGGACGAATGAGACGTGCACAGGACATTCCGTTGGTGAAGAATTGGTATCTCGAGCACTGTCCCCCCAATCAGCCCGTAAAAGTTCGCGTTTCCTACCAAAAGCTGCTCAAGTGCTATGTCTTGAACGAACTGAAAAGCCGTACGGAGAAGGCGATGACGAAGAAGAACTTATTCCGACAGCTCAAGGCCACGAAATTTTTCCAGACTACGAGACTTGATTGGGTAGAAGCTGGTTTGCAAGTTTGCAGGCAAGGTTATAACATGCTGAATCTGTTGATCCATCGCAAGGTAACTTGCTTTTGGGTATGGTATATTGCCACTAGCTGACATTTTCATTGTAGAACCTAAACTATCTTCACCTTGACTATAACATGAACCTGAAGCCCGTCAAGACGCTTACAACCAAGGAACGCAAGAAATCTCGCTTCGGGAATGCTTTCCACTTGTGTCGTGAAATCCTGAGACTCACCAAGCTCGTCGTTGATGCGCACGTTCAGTTTCGGCTTGGAAACGTTGACGCCTTTCAACTTGCCGACGCTTTGCAATACATCTTTGCCCATATCGGCGCTCTCACTGGAATGTACCGCTACAAGTACAAAGTCAGTTATTTTAATACTCTTACATCCCAGATGGCTCATTCACCGCTTTAGTTGATGAGACAAGTGCGCATGACCAAGGACTTGAAGCATCTGATCTACTATCGCTTCAACACCGGTCCTGTTGGCAAAGGCCCCGGATGTGGCTTCTGGGCACCTGGTTGGCGGGTATGGCTCTTCTTCATGCGTGGCATTGTTCCTCTTCTCGAACGTTGGCTTGGAAACCTTCTCGCTCGTCAGTTCGAAGGTCGTAATAGCAAGGGTATCGCAAAAACTGTCACAAAACAACGTGTAGAGTCGCACTATGACCTTGAACTCCGCGCAGCTGTGATGCATGACATTTTGGATATGATGCCAGAGTCCATTAAGCAGAACAAGGCCAAAACAATTCTGCAACACTTATCCGAGGCTTGGCGATGTTGGAAGGCAAATATTCCCTGGAAGGTGCCAGGAATGCCAACTGCTATCGAAAATATTATTCTGCGGTACATCAAGAGTAAGGCTGATTGGTGGTGCTCGTGCGTCTTTTGTCTTTCCTGGTACAAGATGATCATTGTAAGATTTAATCTCTTCTAGCGTGGCACATTATAATCGTGAACGCATACGGCGGGGTGCTACAGTCGATAAGGCGGTCGTGAAGAAAAATTTGGGTCGGCTCACTCGTGAGTGGCATGTTTTCTGGTGTTGCTACCACCTCTGACATTTAATTAGGACTATATCTCAAGGCTGAACAGGAGCGACAGCATGGTTACCTCAAAGATGGTCCTTACATCAGTGCCGAAGAAGCTGTCGCTATTTACACTGCAACCGTTCATTGGTTAGAGAGTCGCAAGTTTGCACCTATACCATTCCCGTAAGCCGATCCTTCTTGATTGGTGAATTCCTCTCACTAGGACGCAGACCTTTATCGTACAAACATGACACAAAACTTTTGGTTTTGGCACTCGAGAAGCTGAAGGAAGCTTATTCAGTCAAAGGGCGGCTTAATCAATCACAGCGTGAAGAGCTTGCTCTTATCGAACAAGCATATGACAACCCCCATGAATGTGGGTCACGTTCTGCCAGTCATGGAAACAGAGTATCTTACCTGACCCTAGGTTTATCGCGGATCAAACGTCTCCTGCTCACACAACGTGCCTTCAAAGAAGCAGGTATTGAGTTTTTCGACACGTACGATAAGTTGATCCCCTGTTACGACATCGAGCCTGTGGAGAAAATCACTGACGCTGTAAGTTTACTTTCTACCTCTGTTGGATCGTTCACAGATTGTCGCGACAGTACCTTGATCAATTCTTATTTTTCGAGGCGGACAAGAGGGGATTGTTCCCTGCCTGGATAAAGCCCGCTGACACTGAGCCGCCCCCTCTCCTTGTATACAAATGGTGTCAGGGAATCAATAACCTAACTGACATCTGGGAGACTAGCGAAGGCGAATGTAATGTGATGATGGAAACTGTGTTTTCCAAGGTGTATGAGAAGATCGACTTAACACTTCTTAACCGTCTACTTCGCCTAATCCTGGATCATAACCTGGCAGACTACATCACCGCGAAGAACAATACTGGTATGCTCCATACATAATTTGCAGCGATTGACGTTCATATTTTTTTTTCCAGTTTTGACTTACAAGGACATGGCGCATACCAACGCGTACGGCCTCATTCGTGGCCTCCAGTTTTCCGCCTTCGTTTTCCAATACTACGGTCTTGTACTTGATCTTCTGATCCTCGGATTGCAAAGGGCTAGCGAAATGGCTGGACCGCCTCAGATGCCGAACAACTTCTTGCAGTATCGCGATTCTGCAACCGAAACGCGACATCCGATTCGACTATATTCTCGCTATGTCGACAAGTTACACATTCTTTTCCGTTTCTCAGCCGACGAAGCCCGGGATCTTATCCAACGTTACTTGAGCGCCAATCCAGATCCAACGAACAACAATGTCATTGGTTACAACAACAAACGTTGTTGGCCTCGTGACTGTCGGATGCGGCTCATCAAGCACGACGTGAACCTCGGCAGAGCTGTCTTTTGGAATGTTAAGCAAAGTTTACCCAGGTCCTTGACCACTATCGAATGGGAAGACTCATTTGTCAGCGTGTACTCTCAGAATAATCCCCAGCTACTCTTTTCCATGTGTGGATTCGAGGTCCGCATATTACCGAAGATCAGGACAATGGGTGGAGAACAGTTCTCGTTGAAAGATGCGGTTTGGAACCTCACAAATGAGCAGACGAAGGAGCGCACTGCGCAAGCTTTCCTTCGCGTGTCGGATGAAGGTACGTTGGCTCAGTGCCATCCTCTCCTTTGGGGTTAATGAGTTTGTGTTTTTGTAGGCGTCCAGCAATTCAATAACCGTGTTCGACAAGTGTTGATGAGTTCCGGTTCAACGACCTTTTCCAAGATCGTGAACAAGTGGAACACGGCCCTTATCGGACTCATGACCTACTACCGAGAGGCAGTTATCCATACGAACGAGTTGCTTGACGCGTTGGTGAAGGCGGAGAACAAGATCCAAACACGGGTTAAAATTGGTCTCAACAGTAAAATGCCCTCACGTTTCCCTCCGGTTGTGTTCTACACACCCAAAGAACTTGGTGGTCTCGGAATGTTGTCCATGGGCCATGTCCTGATCCCTCAGAGTGACCTCCGTTGGTCGAAGCAAACTGATGTTGGTGTCACGCACTTCCGTGCTGGCATGTCTCATGAGGAGGATCAACTTATTCCCAACTTATACCGCTATCTACAACCATGGGAAGCCGAGTTCCTGGATTCTGCACGTGTTTGGTCTGAATATTCAATGAAACGAAAGGAGGCAAATGCGCAGAACCGCCGTCTGACTCTTGAAGATCTTGAAGACAGTTGGGATAGAGGTATTCCTCGAATCAATACGCTATTCCAGAAAGATCGGCACACGTAAGTTTACATGTGAATGCGCATTTTTCTTTCTAACAGCCTTTTTTTTTTTTCGAAGCTTGGCGTATGATCGTGGTTGGCGTGTCCGCACCGACTGGAAGCAATATCAGTTGCTGAAGCAGTGCGTTGCTTTCCTTCCTTTGCATTCATGTAACTCACTTTACACAGCAATCCCTTTTGGTGGACTTCACAGAGACATGACGGAAAGCTATGGCAACTGAACAATTACCGGGTTGACGTTATCGCTGCTCTTGGTGGTGTTGAAGGAATTCTTGAGCACACGTTGTTCAAAGGCACTTATTTCCCTACGTGGGAAGGTCTCTTCTGGGAGAAAGCGTCCGGATTTGAAGAGTCCATGCGATACAAGAAACTCACGAATGCACAGCGATCCGGTCTGAACCAAATTCCCAACCGTCGATTCACTTTGTGGTGGAGCCCAACAATCAATCGTGCAAACGTTTATGTTGGTTTCCAGGTCCAGCTCGACTTGACCGGCATTTTTATGCATGGTAAGATTCCGACACTGAAGATCAGCTTAATCCAGATCTTCCGTGCTCATTTATGGCAGAAGAGTGAGTTTGTTGTGTTGTATGGACGCTTGGCTTTAACGCTTCTTTATAGTTCATGAGAGTGTGGTCATGGATTTGTGTCAGGTATTCGACCAGGAACTGGAGCCCTTGCAAATCGAGACCGTCCAGAAAGAAACGATTCACCCTCGCAAGAGCTACAAGATGAACTCATCTTGCGCTGATATCCTGCTATTTTCTGCCTACAAATGGAACATTACCCGCCCATCCCTTGTGACTGATGTAAGTCTCCGTCTTATGCAGGTTAGGCAGGGCTCATTCCTTGGGATAGAATAAAGATGTCTTGGATGGCACCACAAGTAACAAGTACTGGATTGACGTGCAGCTTCGATGGGGTGACTTTGACTCGCACGATATTGAGCGATACACACGCGCCAAGTTCTTGGACTACGTGAGCGATTATGATAAAATATGATGGGCTTCTGATCAGGCAACATCCAGGTGTCCGATTCGATGAGCATTTATCCGTCGCCCACCGGTGTCATGATTGGGATGGACCTGGCATACAATTTGTGGTCGGCGTACGGCAATTGGTTCCCCGGCATGAAGCCTCTTATTCAACAAGCTATGGCTAAGATCATGAAGGCAAATCCAGCTTGCCATGTCCTCCGCGAACGCATACGCAAAGGGCTTCAGCTATACTCCTCAGAACCAACAGAACCATACCTGAACAGTCAGAACTATTCCGAACTCTTTTCAAATCAAATTATTTGTACGTGTCTGGGATTCAGGATGTCAAGGCACTGTTCATTGCCTACACAGGGTTCGTTGATGACACAAACGTCTACCGCGTCACGATTCACAAGACCTTCGAGGGCAACTTAACTACGAAACCCATTAGTAAGCAATTCAAGCTTATTCTTGATGCAACTATGACCGATTTCTTTCTAGACGGTGCTATCTTTATCTTCAATCCGCGATCTGGCCAACTTTTCTTGAAAATCATCCACACCAGCGTTTGGGCCGGTCAGAAGCGTTTGGGTCAGCTCGCAAAATGGAAAACAGCCGAAGAAGTAGCAGCCCTTGTTCGCTCTTTACCTGTTGAGGAACAGCCTAAACAAGTAATAGTCACCCGCAAGGGAATGTTGGGTAAGCGTCGATGCTTTCCGTACTCAAAAGCATAGCTCATCCTACTTCTCAGATCCGCTCGAGGTACACTTACTAGATTTCCCGAATATTGTCATAAAGGGTAGCGAGCTGCAGCTTCCGTTCCAAGCATGTATGAAAATGGAAAAGTTCGGTGACCTGATCCTCGTAAGTCATCTGGATTTTTTTGAAGCCTTGTCCTAAATGAGGATATATCTCAGCGCGCCACACAACCCCAGATGGTGCTTTTTAGTCTATATGGTATGCTCTATTTCCCTTTGACGGTGATGATCTAATACTCGGACAGATGACTGGCTAAAATCCATCTCCAGCTACACTGCTTTCTCTCGCCTTATTCTTTTGTTACGAGGACTGCACGTCAATAACGAGAAAGCAAAGATTATTCTTCACCCTGACAAGTCTACGATAACGGAGCCTCATTTTGTTTGGCCTACCTTGACAGATGATGAATGGATCAAAGTTGAGGTTGCCATGAAGGACCTCATTCTGGCTGTGAGTGGAGTTATCCATCTAAATTTTGGCGATATCTTACCTTCCGAACAAAGGACTTTGGCAAACGTAATAGTGTCAACATCGCGTCGTTAACAGCCAGTGAAATCCGTGACATCATTCTTGGACAAGAGATAGTTGCTCCATCTGTACAACGACAACAAATGGCGGAACTGGAGAAGGGCACTGAAGCCCAGGGACAAGTCACAGCCGTTCAAACGTGAGTTGGCGTTTAAGCAACTAGCGCAAGCCTATTGAATTTGTACCAGGCAAACGACCAACATTCACGGTGACACTATACAAACGGTTACGAGTAAGTGGACCTCCAGCGACTTCATGCGTGTCGCGGTGAATAACTTGAAACATCGCAGCGACGAGTTATGAGCAACAGGTGTTCAGTAGCAAATCCGATTGGCGTGTCCGTGCCATCTCTGCAACCCATTTACCACTTCGCCTCCAACACATCTACGTGTCTAATGACGACGTGAAAGATGACGCCGCTTCATACACATACGTGCTTCCAAAGAACATTCTGCGTGCTTTTATTACCACTGCAGACTTGCGGACCCAAGTAGCTGCTTTCGTGTACGGCGTCTCCCCGCCAGACAACAAGCAAGTAAAGGAGATCAAGGCAGTGGCTTGGGTACCCCAACGCGGCAGCAATAACAATGTTGAGCTACCGGCTCAGTTCCCCAAGGACGATTTCCTACTGAAGGACCTCGAACCATTGGGCTGGATTAAGACTCAAGCACTCGAGCTCAATCATCTCTCCCCTACGGACGTCACCACACAGGCCAAGCTTATGACGGATCATCCCGAATTTGGATCGTCGACGATCTGTATTGCAGCATCTTTCACCCCTGGCTCTGTCTCACTGTCTGCTCATTCGTTGACTGTCGGTGGATTTGAATGGGGTCGCAAAAATATGGACAATTCCGCTAACCCGCCCGGCTTCAACCCCAATATGTCGGAGCGCGTCCAGCTATTACTGTCCGATCGTATATTTGGTATGACTCTAGTGCCTGAGGGCAGGGTCTGGAACTACGGTATTGGTCTTACTCAGCTGTGGTCACCCAACTTGCCATATAGCATGATCCTTGACACGCCACTCCTCTTCTGGGCTGAGGAGCACAGGCCTGCTGCGTTCTTGACGGTGAGTTGGCCAACTTCCTGGCAAGAATCGTTGTTTATGGTTGCTTTCACAGTTCGCGAGCTTGGAACAGGGAGAAGATAGCGCAGATGTGGAGAATAGCTTTGCGTAATGCACTTATCGCTTTCATTTTGTAGATTAGTACCGTACTTGTTCCAGTATTTGACCCTGTCCGTCACTGATGCGCTGGTACCAAGGCTGTTCAGCTGAGGTATCGATATGGGGTCAATTCCGTGATCTGATACGAGTCGATTTATCTCCACACCGTGGAACCGCGCGAGTGATTGCAACGAATCACGCTTTTGTCACGCTTTCATCATACATGAGACTATTTGCAAGCTAAAATTGCCTGATATTAGTGTGATGGTAGCTTGCAGTGATATTTAAATACTATTTATGATAATGTGTGACGTTATCAGACGATTGGCACCGAAGTTTCGGTATGTGAACGTCTGAACAAAGTTCACATCTCACACTTGTTTGTTCAGGCCCGAATTCGGTACCACCGGAGCAGCATGAACTTCCACGTCCTAATTTGAGGCGAACTGCGTAAAGATGGCGTGCATGTCGCCATCTTTGCGTGATCACTCAGGTATAATATAAGTTGCGATCTAACAGGCAGGTTTGCAGATACCTACACTCATGTCGACTCGCAGCCAGTCTGCGTATCACGCTCGACTCACCTTAGTCAGAATGCACTCATTTTAGTTGGACCCTGACACCGAGTTCGCCGTACCCAGCATCATTTCCATCAGTCAGCTAACCACTTAATCAGGGTTTGCAATGTGAGGAATCCACACGATCACTGCAACTGGGTCTCATCGAGGAGGAGACAGTCCTCAAGTGGAGGTCGTTCTTGTAACAAATAATGGCCCGTTGCCGGGTGAGATCTCCTTTATTCGTACGTCGGAGCTCACTGGGAGCTTGCTGATATTCGGATCTCTTCCTGGTCTTCTAGGATGCTTATTTATGGTTCCGCTTACTTCAGCGTCAGATGTGATAGAAGGCTACATAAAAAGGGGGACCGCAAACAGCCATTTCGAACCACCGCTTAGCCCCATAGCATTTCCCCATCAACTAATGGGGGACGCAAGCGCCGCAGTTCACATCCTTGATATTCGAGACTATCGCAACGGCGCGCAGAGCTCTGACTTCGATGTCCTCAGCCTGATCGTCAAGGGGCTCGGAGCACCTTCTAACGATAAGACGTTGCCCACTCTACTTTTGTACGACGAGCGTGGTCTCAGATTATATGACAAGATCACCACAGATGTACCGGAGTATTATTTGTTCGCTGCCGAGGAAGAAATACTTCGCAAGCATGCATCTGAAATTGTGCGGATCATGCAAAGCCGTTCGTTAGCAAGTGGAGAGCCTGGGCCACCTCCCGTTTTGTTAGAGTTGGGTGCAGGGTCAGTCGTTAAGTTTCTGTCACTAAGTCATTCTTAACGCCCGGAACAATGTTTTGTCCGAGTGTCGCACGAGTGTCTAATCTGAATCTTCACATTTTCTGCGTTGCTGACACGCACTACAGTGCACTCAGGAAGACCTCGCTTGTACTCAATGCCCTCGCGGGATTGGTGTCCAGGACACCCACCATTCCCTCTGTGACATATTTCGCACTCGATCTCGAAGAACGAGAAATTGAGCGAACGCTGCTCCAGCTGCTCAATTCTGACGTAGGCTTGGCCATTCAGGGGAAGATCGAGGCAAAAGGAATGCTCGGCACTTACGAAAACGGCGTCGCTTTTATATTACAAGGAGGCTTACAACATGCCGACAGCGGGGTTTATGCCGATACTGGCAAATGGTCCAAGCATGTAAACCCCCTCTCTAAACCGGCTGTTACTACCGATGGGGTTTCCCAAGATACCGACGCGACGAAGCCAGGTCCAGCACAACCACAACTTCATCTTCTGTTCCTAGGCTCTTCTATTGGCAATTTTTTGCGGGGAGAAGATGCGCAGTTTCTTCGCTCGTTACCGTTGCGTGCTGGCTACGGAGATACCATTCTGCTCGGTTTAGATCATAACAACGACCGGGAGGAAATCGAGATGGCTTACAACGATCCCAAAGGTCTTACTAAACACTTCATTATGAATGGTCTCACGGCAACTGGAATCGCCATGGGTGACTCGGAACTCTTTGACCTCAGTAACTGGGAGTATATCAACTCCTATGACAACGGCAACCGTGAGTTTTCGAAGTGTGGGTTATAATTGTCTCGTTCATAGTGCGTTAGGTGTCCACGAGGCCTTCTACAAGTGTCTGCAGCCTCACAGCATCGCTGTCCCAGGACTGAAAGAAATCCACTTTCGCAAGGACGAACGCATCAAGATCGAGCAGTCTCTTAAGGTAGAAATTTGTCTAATGTCAGGTCTCCGATTTTCACCATTCCACCATTAGTACTCGGAGACTGACGCCTATACGTTGTTCATCAATGCCAATTTACGACCTATCCGGCGCTGGACCGATACCACGCTGCGCTACTCCTTATGGTTACTAGAGCGTCCACCCTTCATGTTTCCCTTACTGTCGCCACCTGCTACCCCCAGTGAGGAAATCATTGGACAAAGGTTTGGTGTTCCGAGCCTGCAAGATTGGAACGCTTTGTGGAACGCATGGGACTTTGTCACCCTTCGGATGATTCCACCTTCCATGCTTTTCGAGAAACCTATTGACCTTCGCCATATCTGTTTGTTCTATCTCGGCCATATTCCGGCATTCTTGGATATCCATCTCTCTCGTCTTTTGCAGGAACCTCACACACAGCCCGAAGAGTTCAAGGTAGGTTTTCCACTTCCGTTTGTGACTTGTCTCACTTCAAATTTCGTGATAGTATATTTTTGAAGTAGGTCATCTTACCTTGCGTTCTATGGAGCCAATCATTCTATCTGTAATTAGCGGGGCATTGACCCTAACGTGGACGATCCGACTCAATGCCATGTTTGTTTCCTTTTGCATTCCACCACTCTAAGCATTGATAGTGTGCTGTCAGGCCCACTCTGAAGTTCCACATAAAGTTGAAGATTGGCCATCACTTGACAGCGTCCTCTCTTTCAAGGAGCGAGTACGTGAGCGACTCACAAATCTATACATGAATATATCCAATGGCACTATCCAATTGACGAGGAAAATTGCTCGAGTCCTTTTCATGACATATGAACATGAGGGGTTACACACTGAGGTTTTTATGTTTCCATCCACTGTTTATGATGGTCCTGACCATGAGTCAGACTTTATTGTATATGCTTCTCCAGCGAGCTGGGGGTGGAACAATCCCACCCCCAGGCTTCGCGACGCCCCCGTGGGAGTCATTGCGTGCATTGTGGAACAATGCTCCCAAGCTACTCTCTCCTACTGTCGTCATCGAGGCCACCACAGTTACCCTTGGCACGGACGATATTGAAGCAGACGATGCGGCTAAGGCGCTGGATTTGAAAGGACATGTCTTTGGTTGGGATAACGAAAGTCCATCCCGCCAGGTTTCCATTGGTACCTTTAGAATCTCCTGGAGACCCGTTACCAATGGCGAATTCTTCAAGTTCTACACGGGCATCGGGAAGGACCAAGTGGAGCTCCCTGCCAGTTGGGTGAAACTCGAAGACGGAGAAATCGAAGTTCGTACGTTCTATGGCCCCGTCTCGATGGACATCGCCTGGGATTGGCCAGTTCTCACGTCTTACGACAATCTGTCTGTGTATGCGAGCGTCAAAGGTGGCCGTATTCCCACTGAACCGGAACTCCGGGTGTTCATGGACAAGTTTACATGTGGTTATGAGGGTGGTGCGAATATTGGTTTTAGGAACTGGCACCCCATTCCGTACGTGATTCCTACGCCCTCGAGTAGCCGGAACTGATAGGAATCTGGGTCAGTGCCACAACCGGGGTAGAGGAGTATGGCGGTCAAGGACATAATGGCGGTGTATGGGAATGGACCTCAACCGCGCTTGACACGTTTGAGGGTTTTGTGCCATCTCGGCTCTACCCAGGGTAAGAACATTGTATAACATCTGTTGCATTGTGAATGATGGTGATCATTGTGTTTAGGTACTCTGCTGATTTCTTTGACGGCTATCACCAAGTAGTGGTATGTCGTTTCAAAGCTTCTTCCTGTCTTCTGTTCATTCGGTATCGATAGCTCGGAGGATCTTATGCCACGGTCCCCCGGATCGCTGAGAGACGCAGCGTGCGCAACTGGTACCAACACAACTACCCTTACCCCTGGGTCGGCGCGAGAATCGTGTATGATGTGTAAGAGGAGATCTTGTGTGCCATTCGGAAGATGTACTTGTATCAGAATGACTTGTGGTCGAAAGAATGTGAATTGACATGGTTTTATTCGTCGGAACGAGTTTGCCAATTGTCAACCAAGCGACGCTTCACTTCATTAGTATCCTAAACACGGCTTGTGCAAGAAACATGACGTGGCCAAGCATCCAATACTACTGCCCTTGCATGTCTGGATCAAACTTACAGTCTCCACCACCACCGACGTTACCCTCATCCTCCACAAGTTTCCACCCATTGCATAACCTTTACTTTTGCGAAGAATGCGACGCTGTCCGATGCAATCGATGCGTTTCGATCGAAGTCAGTGGGTATTACTGCCCAAACTGCTTATTCGAGGTTCCTAGTGCCAGCGTGAGGGCGGAAAAGAACCGGCGAGTTGCTCTCAACTGGGGTGGGTATCCAGGCTCATTACCTATAGATGTGCACGCAATTGTTTCTCTTGCCCCATATGCCGTTCTACTCTATCTGTGGTAGCATCAGACCCCCCAGACGACGGTGATGGCCGAGCCTTGCTGGGCAGTGTTGGAGAGGCCCCCTACTTCTTGTATTGCAACTATTGCCGTTGGGACTCGGCCCAAGTTAACATCACATTTGAGAAACCGACAGGTCTAGCAGGTCAAGAACCAGACCATATAGTTTTCAATATTGCTGATAGGATATACTCTAGCGCAATTACAGAAATTTGAAGACTCAGCCCCGGAAGCATTGGAATTTGAACGCTTAAAAGAGCACTTTGAACCTTTTTTGCGTACATCATCTCTTTCATCTTCATCGCATTTGCCCGCAGCATCATCCCATCACCTGTACACATCTTCTGTCACCGCTGCTGCCTCTGCTGCGCTCGCGCGCGATATCCCAGGAATTGGCAAATACAACCCACTTGGCCGCAGCCGTACAGGTCGAGATAGAACAGCAAACAAGGATGAGATGCCTGAGTACAAGAGTAGGGTGGAAACCGCTATCTTCAGTCAGCTCGGTGGCAGTGGAGATGATACAGATGTTGAGCTTCTCAGATACATAGAAACCGTTGAGGAGGTGGCCAGGGTTGAACAACGGTGGGGAAGTAGCTGGACGACGCCGCTACGGTCGAGGTAATGCCAATGTAACTGGGGAGATTTGTCAACTAATCAGAATGTTCAAGCGACCTGCGACCACATCGGATCCCGTTGCATGCAAAAGTCTCGAAACGATGTCCAGCTTGTAGACACATTCTGATCAAACCGGAGCAAAAGGCACAGTCCGTGCGTTACAAGATCAAGCTCGTGGCAGCCAATTACTTGCCAGCTATGACTGTCAGATTCCCCCAAACACCGGCAACCAAGCGTGTAGCGGGAAAGGTTTCAAGCTCTGGTACCGATGCCAGAATACACGCAGGGACAACCAACCCCTTTCAGCTCGTCCTGACCAACCCTTTATACGATCCAATCCAAGTGCGATTATCCCCCCAAAGAGTAGCGGATGGGCGATCGTATCAAGTGTCATTACCAACCACACCATTCGCTGTCGCAGCCTTTGCGGAGGCATGGGAATATGACGATGATGAGGACATGTTTGGAGTGGAGGATGATGAACTTGGCATCGGAGAAACAGGAAGGGGCCATAAAGAGAAGGAGCCACGTGGTCGCCTAAAGAATGTAGGTGTATTGGAGAGGAGGGCGAACGTAACTGTTGTCGGAGGTGAAGTGAACATTAAGCCAGGTTTCAAGGGTAACATAAAGGTCTGTATCTCATCTTTGGACGATCTTGAATTGACCAGCACACTATAGTTTAACATGATGGTATCATACACATACAGGTCCGATGACCCTTTGCCTTCCGAGGACGGTGCAGGCACGCCGTCGCGCACCTCAAAGGCCCCTGAAGTCAAGACGTTTTCCTTCTATACTGTCGTCGATCTTGGTCCTAGTGTGGTTTCAAAAGACGACAAATCGGATGGAGATACATAGGTTTCATTTTCTCACGCAAATTACTGCGCGAGTCAAATACATCCGATGTAATGAGTCATTGGTTGACCGGTTATTCTTGATTGAGCCACCGTCGATTGGGGTGAGTCACAAGTTACGGATGCGTTCTGGTGAGGCGTTGCATATTAGATCTGACTCGCCGAGCGGTTACCTTGAATGTATATGGCAAAGTATACGCGGCCTGCTAAATGCGGAGGGAATACGAGTCATGGATTGACATGGCAAGACACGATAAGCAGTGCATTAACATTTACCAACTCTGTTCCCGACGGGACAGTTGGTATAAAGAGGGTCGCTGGTACCTCGATATTGCCACTCAGGCAAAAAGCGCAAGATGGGAAACTACGCTATCCCTCCATACACACCCTCTCCCCCCTCCCCGCACTATTCAACCGAACTCTTACCAGGGGAGCGGACTGTCGAATTCGCTCGGCGTGTCGCGTCGCGACCTACCGGAATATATCGCAGAATAACAGACCATCTTACCGTCCTCCTCAGGGACCAGCATCCTGGCAGCGTATACCCTATATGCAGTCGTAACGAGCTCATCCGAGGCGAGATAACACTCGACCTGAATACAAGTGATTTAACCTTGGTGATATTAAAGGTGAGGGCTACATGCATATTCTGCAAGTCACCCTTCTTATAACTTCTTAGCTGGAGGGCCATCTTCTACTTCGTGTTTCTCCGGCCCCTATCTCGGCCACATTTCTTTCCACATCCCATGTATTGTGGAGCGCGTCTCCTACACAACGTTGTCCTCGTACAATCGCATTTGAGATCATTTTCCCCTTGACCTTCAATGATGGAGGTCAGACACGAACTTTGCCACCGAGTTTCGAGAGCAATGAACCTCGTGTAAGCTGTTCGTACTCGCTGACAGTCGAGTTGTCACGTCCATGGCAATTCCGTACCCTTTTTAAGGGGAATGAATCGTAAGCACGGTGCTCATATGATCTAGGACTTTGTTTATGGTTCCTTTTCAGCATCAGTATACCTCTAATGTACCGCCCGCGCAGTCGCCCGAATCTTCCTATACTTCCTAGTGATTTACGATTTCTATCTACCGTGAAACAGTCCCCCGAAGAATGGCATGAAATCATATGTACCCTGCCAATGACACAGGGCTCAAAGTTGGCATCCGTTGAATGTCTCGTAAGTCGTTCTGACGTGTGATAAATTGCGCTGAAGTAAACAATGTCTCTAGTTATTCATCCCCTCCGTGCAGGTTTATGCACTCTCAGATACAATACCATTCCATCTACAGATTCGAGGTAGTCCCGTGTCACTCGCACCATTCCTTGAGTCGGACGGCCACCAAAGTGCCGACGGAAAACAGAACGGGGGAGCAATCATCAGAGTATATCTACTCCGTCAGACAGGTGTCAGGATATATGGACAGTCTGCCGTGGGGAGTCGTAACATCGGTGAAGGGGAGATAAACCCTTTACAATCCTTGTCCGCAAGTCACGACTCATTGCGGCGCCATCTTGAGGACGGCTTGGGCTCTCTCGACTGGAACGGAGTGCTTAGATGCAATGAAGACATCACCGTTCCCGGTTTCTCTACCAGCCAAATTTCCGTCAAGGTGCGATTATACACACTTGAGCCTTACTGTTCTTTTTGTTTACACTCATTCGACGTAGGATTCGATTGTTCTGTCAATTACTCCTCGACAACCACTCAAATCACCATTGTTGGGTGTAAAACATTTCCATCCAATACGACTTGTGACCGATCCATGGTCGTACGACGCCGTGAGCTAGGGCATCTATATGAGGTCGGCCGATTCATGGTGGTACAATATTTCACCTGATGGATTAACGGTGAGCCCGACTTCTCATACCGACTTTTCCGGTTCATTGACACCGTTTTAAGGTATCCAACTCAGGTGTCAATCTTTTGCTATTGAGGGGGGCAACCACACATCAGCGGGCTGTCCGATTAAGCTCGAACTTACCCTGTAGTCCTTCGGGTGCCTGGTCCGTGTACTGCCCTCCGGGACACTATCCGACCATTATGCTGAGGTCTTGATTTATCCCTTACTTTACCAATTTCGTAGCCAAACACCATAGCCAACTTTGACTACGGTGTATGATTAGAAATACCCATGGTTTGGCAATGCGGTTGTACCACTTCAATAGTGTGATAAGACGAACCCTCTCCGCGCGCTCCTGACTATCTTATCCAAGTTAAGAATGATGGTGGAGAAGGTTATTGTTATGCTCGACGCCCAACGGTACAAGGGAGGTTCGATAGTAGTCGATTATGACATATGAAGTGCAACTGCCTCTTCATGTGCCTCAAAGTGGGGGGAGAGGATGGAAGGAAACAGGTCGCCCGTTGTCACGATCAGGCTGTCAGTGGAACGCAAAGCACATCCACACCGTACAAATTGCTCACCAAACAGACATGACAACACTACCCGGATGAGACCGAACGTTGTGCACTGCACCGCAGACAAGAGACAAGCCGGTTACCGGAAGCCACCAGAGCGCTGAGGCTGAGGGAAGGCGTCCGTTGGCGCAATACGGGTCCATGCCAGAGAACGAACCTGAACAGGATAAGGCACGGTGTACAAGGCCAATGGCTCGAGGTTTGACAACCTGGGAGCTCAGCCTCCGACGGATCTGAACTTCAGGGGAATGAACGTTATAACGTAGCGCGGTGAGCGGACGACAGGCTCCGGGTGGCCGTAGATCGGCTAGCTGAATGTGTCGGAGGCCGCGCACTGAAAGCTCGGTGGCCAGGCATTTTAAAATCGGGTAGGTGTATCGGCTGAATTACAGCATGGAGTGCACACAGCTAACATGCCATGAGATGACACGAGTGGTGACAATGTCATCCTTCTCCGGTATGGCCGTGGATGAACTTGAGGGTTGTAATCAGAATTCGCGTTCTCATCGTCAACGAGCGGTGGTACTGGTAAACTTACACACAGCACAGATCACACACTGCTCGACTTGAGTACATCAAGACACATGCGGTGCCTGGATACGTTTCGATCACTCGATCACTAGTTCCGAACCACATGGCACTGCCTCTATGCCGGGTACATCAGAATACCGCATCACCACCCGGGCTGTTCTTGTTTATATACCCTCGGACGGGCCACGTTCACGCTGTTGATTACCAGTATGCTCCCTTCACTTACTACTATGGAAATACAGACAGATATAGATCTCCCCCTCTACTCACCCTCCATCCCCCCCGATTACTCCTCTACCCCATTGCCTGGCGAGCAATGCATCCAGAGGACACCACGGTTGACAGAGTACTCTGGCGAGAACTGTGCTTTCACCTACGAGGAGCATGGCATGTCCCTCACCCTACGAGGCTGTCGCGAGGAAGGCGGTATACCTACCTTTGGGCTGTGCAGCACCGTGTTTGGCGAGTTCGCACCAGCAGCAAGGGAGAAAATCGTGTCTGTAGTGGTCAAGGTGTGCATCCTCTCTATCATCCCTCGCCGCCGTTGTTGATCCTGGAGGCAGCTGGAGGCACAGATTCGGGTGAAAGCAACTTCAGGAGCATTCTTGCACACGCTCTACTCAAAGGAGCGCTCGCTGTGGCAGAGAAACGACTCGACAGACGTGTGCCCTAGCCTGTTACCCGTCTCGATTTCCTTTCCTTCCTCATATCGGGACAAGGTTCATGGTCGCACTCGTCGTCTCCCCCCTTCCATGTCCATCACAGACCCGTGGCGAGTGGCTATCGTGCATTCCCTAAACATCATTGTTCGGAAAGCCACAGGCTCATTTTTCTTCCGGTCAAAGTCAGTGCTCCATATTATCATTCCCATCGGCAACCTTACCTGTTTATCTAGGGAAGTGTGCCTATCTGCGCATCTGCGCTACAGCCCCCGGGTTCGTCCACCCAGACCATCTCCCCTCTCTTTCGCTTCCATGAAGATTTCCCCCGAAGAATGGCAAGAAGAGATTTGGGGGATGACGAAAATACCCTCGAGTAAGGGCACCGAGCCACTTGTTGCCCAATGCCACGTGAGTCCTGCAATCCACAATCTCTCCACTCATGACTGACGCCCCACGAGCTCTTCGTACCTTCAGTCCGAGTATTCTCGTCGTCCCAAACAGTGCCTTTTCACATATCGCTTTCCTCTTCAGCGTCGTTTTTGAGTAGCATTGCTGAGCATGTGAAAGAAGACGACACTTGTCTTGAGAGACCCATCCACGTATTTCTTCTCCGACGGACGACCGTGACGCTTAAACATTGGGAGAATGTTGAGGAACATGTTCTCGGTGTTGGCAGGATTTTCCCAAATCCTATATCGATCATCGAGCCAATCTCTGAGGACTCAGAGACCCAGAGCTGGGACGGTGAGATCCATTGCGATCGGCCAATTGAATATTCTAGTTTTTCAACCTCTGTGGTCGATGTCAGGGTGAGTCTGGCAAATCCCAGGATCCCGGTGATTCGAACTCATCCAAATGCGTATCAGGATTTCTTGGTATTATCGTTGCTCGCCCCTCCTGGTCCGTTGAAAGATATACCTCCACAACTCTATCAAGCATTTCCTATTCGTCTGGTCACGCATCCTTGCAGACCCTGAAAATATACCCAGCATCATTTATCTATAACCATAACTTATACGCGCGGAACCACTCAACATTATATAGTATTTATATTACACTTTAATGATACCTGGGCTTGTGAGCGAACAACCCAGTCCTAATGATTAGTTGCAATTTGCGGATTGCATTGTACTCGTAACCTGCTTGGCCCGGGGCCAAGTCTCCATTCGAATATTAGAACTTTAGAGATGTCAGTCACCAATGACTGTGGCTGCGCGTTGCGGTGAATTGCTGCGTCAATGTGAAGCAGGGCCGCCGCTTGCGATGGCTGCGTGCCAAGTGCCACTACTATGCCAGGCTGTACTGCTCGTAACCACCGGCTGGGTAGTATAAACACCGTGAAACCGCCAGTGCCATCCATATCATAATCTTTGATGACTATCTCTGACAAAGTTTACTCCCTTGTCCACTCGTCGAGGACGTTAACAGCCGCGTTCGCCAGTGCTACCGCTAGTCCCGATCACAACACCGTATCCCCAGGTCTTGTAGCCAAGACACTTTATGACGACGGGCACTCCAAGAAGCACCACAGTCTCCCTGGAAGCGGGCATTTGGAGGCCTTCAAGGGACTCTTCCAGCAGACGGGAAAGAAGGATGTGGAGCGCATCCAAGC
Organism: Phylloporus aff. rhodophaeus; assembly: GCA_038094475.1. Classification (NCBI taxonomy): domain Eukaryota; kingdom Fungi; phylum Basidiomycota; class Agaricomycetes; order Boletales; family Boletaceae; genus Phylloporus; species Phylloporus aff. rhodophaeus. Next base: position 61,223 of record JBBPUD010000001.1, on the reverse strand, counting down.
GATCGAGCCGACACAAGGGGACCTTGACAAGGCCGCTCAGTGCGGCGACTTTGGTTCGCGACCCAGCGATCTTTTCCTAAAGGTGAGCACGATCGCATCATTTGTCGAGACAACACTGTATGATCGTAGATATACGTGGACGTCCTGGCAACCCTGGAGGGCAACCCTTGGGCCGGCGTCGTATCTCCACCACTTTTGGGTTCTAGGGGAGTTGTCAACTTGTCCATCATATCCTTGTAGGGTTGTTCGATGTGACGCGCGCTCTGGGCTAAAGCGTTTCCAGGATACCAGACATCATGCAACACTATTATGATTGTATCGTCAATGCAAAGGATGAAGTCTTTCTCGCGACAAATTATTGGGAAGCGTCCAAGGCATCTAAATACGTCTGCGAAGCGTTCAAAGAGCTATCGAGGCGGGCGGAGAACCGAGGAAAGAAAGTCGTCGTAAAGATGATATATGATCGCGCGAACCTGAAGATGCTCACAGAGAGCCACGTCCTTGTGGAGGAGCCAGAATGGTTGAGTGACGAAGTTCAACTACCAAAGAGGAGCGAGATGCCATGGCTCGACTTCGAGCTTGTGAATTTTCACCAGTAAGTACCAGCTCGATCGTGCGTTTCGACGTCCAACACTCCCAAAGACCTCTGCTAGGAACCTTTCATTGCAAATTCATGATCGTCGACCGCAAGGTTGCGCTGGTGAACTCGAACAATATTCAAGATCGTGCCAACATGGAGATGATGGTGCACCTCGAAGGTCCTATCGTGGACAGTTTTTACGACATGGCCCTCATTAGTTGGTTTAGGCCGATGAACCCGGCACTACCTCTGTTGTACCAGCCATCCGATAAACCCCATGGTGGTTACAAGTTTGGTACGGACAATGAATATGCATCAGTGCATCTCCTTGACGGAACAAAGGGCGCAAAGTTGTATCACAAGCTGAGGAACGAAGGACCTCCTGACACATTATCGGATGGCAAGATTTTCATTTCCGGGAAGTATCAGACAATTACCGAACATCTTAGTTGGTCCTGTTTACACCCGCACGCGTTCTAGCATTGATCCATGCGCTTCATTCTAGATGCAGACAACCAACCCGATACCCACGGGACCATCGAGTATGAACCGCCTGCGTCAGTTGATGATGAATATCTGCCTCACATCTTCCACGCACCGCACGAGGAATGTCCCATGGTTATCTTGAATCGTGCGCCGTACGGGAAACTGGGCAACCCAGATAGCGCAATACTCAACGCCCAAGACGCTGCCTGGCTTGCAGGGCTGAAGTATGCAAGGAAGAATGTGTTCATTCAGTCACCAACCTTTAACGCGGTCCCCGTGGTCGAGGGCGTCTTGAATGCTGTGCGTCGTGGGATTGAATGCACACTCTACATCGATGTCGGATACAATGACGGGGGAGAGGTGTTACCAGGGCAAGGTGGGATCAATGAAGAAGTTTCAAAACGGATGTATGCACAGCTGAATGAAGCGGAGAAGGCGAATCTTAGATTCTATTGGTATACCGGTTAGTTTCACTTGAGCTGGAACCGGTTGATACTGACCTCTTCACAGGCAAAGACCAGATAAAGCCGATCAATGCATCGGCACAGAAACGAAACTGTCACGTATGTATACCATTAGAGCCGGATGATGTTACTGATGTAGGACCCGTGATCTAGGTCAAGCTAATGATTGTCGATGAAGTTGTTGGCATCGCCGGAAACGGGAACCAAGGTAAGTTTAGCTGATGGTAATCTTGGGACTTGGTGTAACACAAACCTACCAGATACCCAGTCCTGGTACCACAGCCAGGAGGTGAACGTGATGATTGATAATCCGACGGTCTGCAAAGATTGGCGGGATACCATCAGGAGGGTGCAGAACACGCACCTTCACGAGTTGCAGAAGGACGGAATATATCTGGATCATGATGGGAGTCCATTGACGGACTCGACAGGGGTTGGAAGTGGGCTGAAGGGTATTATTAAAGGTGTGCAAGGTTCCATTGCTCGGGCTCGTGGCAAGGGCGGGTTTTAGCTAGATACCTCTATCAGCGTCTTCCTACCCAGTACTAATATGGGGATACGTGGGAGATTCGGGAATTAACGTTGCTAGCTTGGCTGGGGGTGGATCGTGGGAAGTCCGTAAAGTGTCCTCGTTGGGACTCACAGATTATGAGTTGGCCCTTCCCACCTTCCATCGCGAAACATCATGAGCACCAACTCTCCAGTGATCAGAAGAGGCACACCGATATATCCCATGCCTCAGCCTATTTAAACTGAAACAGCAAACCCAGGGAAGGAAGTTCCATGGAATAACTCAAGAAGGAGCTCTCGCATCATGCGCGCGACAAATGAATGTCAGCGCCGATAGCACAGAACCTGTTGAAGAACATCTAGTGAGTAGTAGACCTTTAGGGTGTGTGACGTATTAACTTTCCATATACAAGATTGATTCAGCTAGGTTATGACACTCTTCGCTCACTGCTCCCTGAAACGAAGAGTGATGTATTTTGTCGCGGCATCGGTAATATCCAGGGTGCTGGGCACGAGTGAACCCTTGCGTACATGAATTTTTCGCTTTCAGACCCTTTACCCTCCCCGGCTTGAATGATAGGGCAACCACGTAAGCCCTGAATGTGGTTTGCAAGCACGTCCATGCTGATACTTTGTTCAGGCATAGAGGCTGTCTCGGCCCTGCCATTCGTTTGCCTGTACCTTTTTTGTGATATTCTGTATCAGTTGGGTTGCCTTTTCCACTCTGCTCCTTTTCTTTTATGACATTATGCATTGATTGTACCCAATCAATGAGGTTTTCACACTTTTGGATCCATTACGTAGCCTTATCATTCATACTAGCAGTGGCAGTACTGGTAAAGCCTATTGTCTAGCTGAAACCACGCAGACTAGTCTTTCAAGCTAAGCGAACAGTCTTGCATCAAACTTTACCGTCGTATACGAGAAGCGGATCAGACCACATGCACATTCTTGTGGTCCAACGTGGTCCATATGGTAATGCGACGCGGAGTGGGAAGCCAAGTTTAAGTATAGCTTGGCCGAACCATATGGTCAGAGGACCTAATCAATCACACGTTCACCGCTCGTCTCTGGGGGCGGGTCCTCTGCAGCTTGCCGGAACACTACCATGCGCACTGTGGGTCTCCCTGAATACACTCCTCCGTCGTTGGTGTCGCCGACGTACACAACTCTACCGCGAACACACGAGTATCGACTGGAATTCAGCCACCGCCACCGGTCCAGCAGACCATCCCGGTCGTTTGTCAAACAGTCAAAAAACAGAAATGTGAGTCTGAGACTGGCCGACCAGGACGATCAGGTGGCCATTCCCGTGTACGGTCTTGCCGCCCCCGTCCGAGGTGCGGTAGAGATCAGCAAGACGGAGGGTGTCACGAGTGTCGAGGTGCAGGCAAGTCGATCTCTCCTTGGTTTGGACCAGGGTCTTAGCACCCACACCTTCAGGTGGAGGGCACCCTCAAGCTTGAGGAGGTAGCCGAAGCTGGAGCATCGACCCATACCCTGTTCTCGAACAAGAGCATGCTTTGGGTTAGGGATCGGGTTCAAGAGGCGCCATGCCCCAATTCGCTGCGGTTCAGCTTCTCGCTCCCCACGACCTATCTTGATGGAGACAAGATGTATGTATGTGTCCGAGCGATCTGAGAGCAGCGCAACTCTTAACATGTCGCGCTAGTCTTTGCCACCGAGTTACGAGGCCCGTCTTTCTGGTCTCCCCGGGTTCAGGGCAAATGTCACGTACAGCGTTAGTGCAATTGTGGCTAAGCCTAACGACGTTTCAAATATAGTCAAGTCCACCCTGTTTCGCAAAGATGATTGGTAAGTTGGTAGCCCCACCCTGTGCTATGACTCATCATTCCGTACTACAGGACCGTCTCAACGCCATTCTTGTATCTTCCTCGTACTCGCCCATCTGTGCCAATACCCGCGGCTCTTGTGGTAACCGCTTTAAGCAGTGGCTTTGCAGTGACGCCCCAATGGACGCTATTTTCTGCGACAGCTGCATCCAATCGACGAGGCGTACGAGATGTAGTGGCCAAGGTCTGTTTGTGTGTATCCTTTCCTCACAGTGGTAACACTGACCTATCAGTTGTACATCCCCTCGTCGCGGATATTCTGTATTCGTCAACCCATTCCGTTCCATTTATCCTTCCATTCCGATGCAAGTTCTCTACTTGACTTTTTGCCGCTCACCCCCATGGCTGGTCTGGCCTCTCATAAGAGACGGGCCACGCGGATCCAGCTCATGCGACAGACATCGGTGGATGTTCGGTAAGCGTAACCACGCGAAATCAAATAATACGGCCTGCCTGATCACGACTTTAGTAATGCGCTCATCTTGGGCACTAAATCAAACATCTGGCGCGTGGATTGTATTGGTGAAGGAGCATTCAGGGACGCTGTATGTGTCGAATGGTCGCTGTCTACACAGTGTACTGATACGACATGAAGGGGACTGAGAGTGACTGGACAGCATTCTCTGGCCATATCTTTATCAGTGACGAAATCACTGTCGGGGGATTCAGAGCGAGTGGGTTCTCAGTCCGAGTATGCTCTCTCACGTTGAGCGCGGTTATGGTCGACTTAAGCCAGAGTACAGGATTACCTGGTGCTCAATATGATACCCACTGACCTTTCTAAATCATCCTTCAAGGAGCTCAGGTTGGTTGTGCCCGTTCGACTCGCTACTGATCGCTGGAACGAGGATGGTGCGGGTCTGGGAACTTATGGACCGCCGTCCATGTCCTCGTCTGAGGAGCTGGATGCGACGCCCGAGCTGCCGTTTAGCCAATAGAGACTACACGTTCTTCTCTGGACGCTCTTGGACGTTCCTTACTGTATACTAGCACATTGTATCTCTCACTTGTGACGTCATATCACGTGCATCTAGTCTAAGACCATCCCAAGTTTGTTTGCACCAACCGACCATGTCTTCACACAACATCAACGACGTGCCCCCCCAGGCAGAACAGCAGCCAACTGCTGCAGAATCCCTGGCCAGAGTCGACTCTCCTTCCCAACAGGGTGTGTTATCAGAGACATTCCCCGTCTGAGTCGCTGAGTTCCCACCAGCGTCGACGTCCGCGGGCGATGGAAGTCGAGTACCTGCGGACCAGATCAAGAATCAGTTCGAGGTGAACAAGGATGATCCAAATACCAACGTTGCGGAGGGTCCCTCACGCAGCCCGTCGTTCAAGGAGCAAGTGTACGGTCAGTGTTGATCGCACCACGCACACAAACCCCCTAACAGCTTCGGTAGGTTATGCTAGGGTAAGACTACGATGACTCTTGTGAATGAGATGCTAATGTTTTCCGTGTACTTTCAAGTTGATTCGTGGCACGGTGTGTTTTGTCTGATTAGTGTATCGAGGGGTCTGATGGTTGTATCAGGTGCTTGGTCAGCCTAATGTCAAGGAACAGGGTACTCAGGTACTTCGTGGAGAACAGGGGATTCCCCTGCGCCGAGGTTCTCAGTCTAGCAAGTAGCGCGCCGAGGTCAATCGTTTTTGTAGCATAGCTTGTAGCAATAGGTGTACCATGATAAGACGAGCGCCCGTAGGGATCTAAGATCTACCCGAGGTCACTAAAGGCTAAACCTAAAATTTTCTCGGTTTGGCAAAACCGCTAATTTCTTGCGTCCTCTGAAGGGATTCGGTTCCTCCGTGCATCACCCCCAAAAGCTTGGGTTGCAACCGTTGGATCGTATCAAAACGGAACCGTCTCAGACGTGGCGTGACAGGAAAACCAAAGACCGCGTTTCTTTTTGACACCCATCAGACTCGACATGTTGTCTGTGGTAAAGCCCGTTGACCCCTCGTTATGCAGACAGACGTTGGTGATCAAAGAGATCCTAGAGCTGATACAACGGATACCCGCAAGAGTCATCAATCCTGTCGTCTCCAGCTGCGAATATGCGCTCGCGGTAAGTCGCCGTTTCGCTGTCACGCACGTGTCTCTAGACGTCGGGCCAGGAGACGAATATTGTACACATCAGCGAGGGTGGCGTGAAGAAGGCTGCTGAATATGTACGTGCTCAGTCGTCACATGGACTGCTCGTGTGCTGAGGCCTGAGGGCCGCCAGATTTCGCTCAGGATGTTCGTGGAGTCGTACACACCGCGAACATGGCGGACGCATCCGCTGCACGTTTGTCCGCCGGAGCCATACTCGGCAGGGGATCCGCTCACCAAAGCATGTCTGGATTGGATTTTCCTCGTGTCGTCGCTCAACTTTAGCTTTTGGTCGGAGCGACACGGCAGCGCGGAGCGGTACGGGGTGGAGTGGCGGGCAGGATGGGATACGGCGACGCGTGCAGTACACACCGGTTACTGGAGTCTCGTCGCTGCGCTGAACCGGGGTGAGTGTTTGGCAGTCCAAGTGTGGGCGCACGTGACACCCGAGTAGCGCTTGAGGAAGGTATTCCGATCACGGATCCAACGTTTTACTCATCCGAGGTGCTCTGCCCCGATGCGCTGATCGCACACATCTTCCGTGCCACGGCGTCGTCGAAAGAACAAGTCCCGCTATTGCAAGAGCGGATTGCGATCATGCGGCAGGTCGGCAAGGTCCTTTGCAGTGTACGTTGTCCGTCCCCGCCGTCGATCGCCAACTCACTCAGCGCAGAGCTACGCCGGATCGTACGCGGGCTTCTTGCTTGCCTTCCAGCGGTCCACGCGCGGGGACGGGACTGCTCTAGACCTGGTCCAGACCGTCGTAGACATCTTCCCCTGTTTTCGAGATGAGGCCACCCTCGGCGGGCACCGGAGTATGTCCAACCCACATTCGCATCTTCATCCCCTGACCCCTTGTAGTCTTTTTCTGGAAACGCGCCCAGATTCTTGTCGCCGAAACATGGGCCGCGTTCTTCCCGGAAGACGCGTCTGCCCCACACCCCGTCTTCCCACACGCACCGTGCATATCTACACTCACCATGTTCGCCGACTACCGTGTGCCACAGATCCTACACCACCTCGGCATACTCGTCTATCCGCCGTCGCTACAGGAAAAGCTGACTAGCGGAGAGAACATTTCACCGGGATCACACGAGGAAATCAGTTTGCGGGCAGCGAGCATCGTCAGCGTCGAGCGCATTCGAGACGAGATCGTAAAGCTTAGGGGCGATGGAGAGGTCAGCAGCGTGCTGATCGACTTTTATCTTTGGGACTTGGCAAAAAGGATCGAGAACGGCAAAGATTCCATAGACGGAATTGAGTGCACAAAAATTCTCCCGGCTCACAGGACAAGGAGTATATGGTACTAGACACATCCATAGAGATCATGTCCTACGATTAGCGCAATCTAATTAGGTTGTGGCCAGAACAAGACGAACCAGTTCATATGTCCCCTTTCCGTTTCCCCAAACGGGTGTTCAAGTTGCTGAAATTCCTCCTTTCTGGGACTACCCACTCCATCCTGAGGGCCTCAAAAATGTCCTCTTCCCTCTCGCTCGTGACCAACTCCCAATGTCCACCGTGCTCTCCGACGCTCTCTGGTATCTCGATGTGATCAACATCAGGTGTCGCCGCACTTCGCCATCGCCACAACCCATACTCGTTCAGCCGAAGACCTAGATGAGAAGCAGCTTTTCGAAGGGAAAGATTGAATCCGAGATCCCCCGTCAAGGCTATCAACGCTGCACCCGCACACGCCCGTGGGACATAACTAACACCAGTTAAGTCACCGATCCATGGCACCCATCAAGACTCACTAGATGTCGGCGCCGAAAAACTGGCCTTGACACTCTTGCACAGCCCGTATCCGGTCCGCTTGCGTCTCCCATCCATCACCCCCGGGGCGTTCGGGAATTCGGATGATCCCATCCCATCGGTGCGCACCGGTGGTAATGGCGGTAGCAAGCAGTCCCCGGCATTCAAGTGGGGAGAGGATCTCTGTGGAAAAGGTGACAGTGTCTGGTGGACTCTTGGCATTGGCCTTGATTCCCGGGCGGGTCGCAAAGGGAGAGGGGATAACCTGATATCCGCCTATTTGTGTTATGGTGGAATCCACGCCGGGAGAACCTTTGGGTGGAAGGATGGGAGTGGACTGAGGGTGTAGGATGAGGAGCTTGATGCGTTGTGCGCTTCCCGCACCACGGCGGCTGAGAGACATAAAGACCGGTCTCGGACACAATATACGACACTCACAAGTGGCCACTCAGTAACACAGTAAACTTGGATGAAATGTTCTGGGTGATAAAGTCCTGGTTCGCAATGCGAATTCAGGGACCGAGGAAGACTAAAGTCATGACATACATACACGGACGGCCAAAGCTTGCTCGTGGGAGACATGGCGGTCAGGACTAATCATGTATTGTACATTCACCTGCTGGGCACGCCTTAGCATCTGGAAGAATTTGGGCTCTCTGAGATCCTGGAGAGATCTACAACCTGCGTCATAAAGCGCATTGGCTATTGATGGCCTGTCACTAAAGTGAGACCGGGATGTAGCCAACAGTGGGCCAGCATACCCTATGCCACTAATACTTGACAATGAGGATACCACCTGTTTTCTCCGTAGTTCGTCAAGGGTCTTTCGATGTTTAGTTCCCGTGTGCTCCTGCAGAGAGTGATCTAAATTTCTAGCATTCCTGGGTTTGGATGACGTGGGTGGTTGCTATAACCGAGGTGGTGTGAAATTGCATCATGACGCTAGAGCTGAATCACCCACGGACATATGGAACTCCACAGAGGTAAGCATCTATGCGTTTTGCGATGCGTGCACCTATCCCATCGAGCTGCAGGGCTCCATGAGACGGGGACGGGTATGAGAACAAGAAGCACCTGCATTCTTGACCTGGTCGACTGACTGGACTTGCTCGGAGAGCTGACCAATAGCGCTGATCGCCTTTGAGTAAGCCCGCACCTTGTAAGCGTTTGAGGAAGCAGAGGCCTTTTCCTCTTCCATGTCTGAATGTTCAATGAGATCTTTGCCCAGCTTGACATTACGACTCACAGCGTGTTAGCAATTGGATCAGCTCCTCATTGGGTCTCGGAGAAGTCGAGTAGTGTCTCGAGCACGACCGTGCAAAGAGCACAAGAGGGGTCGGTCGTCTCTTGAGGAGCGTCGGTAGCATCTCGACACCGTCAGGAACAATGGGGGGTGATTATGTAACACGCGTCTTTTCGCTCTCCTTTTCGTCACTGCCCTGGCTGTCCTCAACGATGACCGACACACCGACGCAGGCGTCGACGTCGTATCCGACGACGAACATGACCAGTCTGACGGATGCGCAGCTCAGACAGACGATCACCCAGCTATCCAACGCTGCAACGAGTCAGTTCCAACCATTCGCACCAAGTGGCGCACAAGCCCCGTCCAAGGGTGAGTTCTTTATTGTTCGTCGGGCCATACCTAACGGTGGTTACAGCTTATTTGAAAAATATCCATACATGGTCGACAACGACGACGACGCCCAAGACAGGGACGCGTTCCCGCCCCCGTGCTGCGAAAGCCACGCCCGCCACGCCCGCTCCTCCAGCTTACATCCCCCCGGTGTACCAGACACCGCTCCCACCCGTAGTCCCCGTAGCACCCGTCGCGCCACTACCGCCACCTAATCCGCCATTGCACCCCCTCGCAGTAACGACCCAGGCACTCCACTCGACGTACCCCACGCGCCTCCGCACGGGAGCGTCGTTGCTGATGCAGCCGATCCTAAACGTCACATCCACCGCTGCGCGCACGTCCACCCGACGGGGAGGCATGGTTAACTATGCTGAGCCAGGATCTGGCGACGAGTTCCCCGACGCGGGTGCGATTGACTCGGACGACTCTGACTTTGTGGCGAGTGGGGGGACCCGGACGGCACTACGGCAGTCACGGTCACGCATGGGGAGCGGCATGTCTGTCTTTCACTCTGGGAGTGGAGTGTCTACGCCACAGGTGCAGCCACTGCAGCTCATGCGACCGGTTACTGAAAAGGCGGAGCTGGAGCAGAGTTATTTGGGGTTGATTCCCCCGTCGCGATTTATCAAGCCCAAGCCTGTTGGTCCGACTGCGCACGAATATCCGTGGGTGCTGGTGTTTTTCATGAATCGCTATCGTGACTGGGTGACAGATCTGCAGAGGCGCTAGAAAGCCATTCAATGAAACGGACGTCTCTTGTTCCTATCCGTGTTGAGTTTGAGACAGAGACACAACGAATACGAGACTGTTTCGTGTGGAACCTCTACGAAACGTTGATCAAACCGGAGACGTTTGCCAACATATTCTGCATGGACCTTGATCTGCCGATCGTGCCCTGGGCGGAGACGGTTGCAAATCAAATTCGGGCGCAACTGGAAGAGCACGAGGGGATTGCATCGTTGGATTTGGGTGTGGACGATTACATTCAGAGAACGGACGGGGAAGAGATTCCGGAGTGCAGGGTCATACTGAGCGTGAGTACGTGTGATATGTATGAAACGGTGGCTGACTTGTAGTTGTACATAGATTGACGTACAGATAGCGACCTACCACCTCCTGGACCACATCGAGTGGGATCTTCTCTCGCCGCTCACGCCCGAGGCGTTTTCCCAGCAGCTTTGTGCGGAGCTGGGGCTGTCTGGAGAAGCTGTGCCGCTGATTGCACATGCGGTGCACGAGGAACTTATAAAGCACAAGAAGGATGCGATTGAATGGGGTGTGATTGCTGGTGAACGGGATCCGGTGTCTGTTGGGGGAGAAGGGGGGACTACTTCTGTTGGGGTTATGAAGGACAAGACGGGGCTTGGTCTTGGGGGATGGGGACGTACGCCCAAGGACGGGCGAGGACCGAAGACACTGAAGGGTGTGTGGAGGGAATGGTTGGAGGCAGAAGAGTTCCGAACGCGGTACGAGGTGTTGACGGCAGAAGAGGTGGAGCGACGGGAGATTGAAAAGGAACGGGCGAGCAGGTGTGTGTGTGGTGTGTGCGTTCAGGGTTGTGTTGTGCTCAACGAGGTACAGACGTTTGCGAAGGGAGACATCCAAGTTTCAAACCACACGGACACGGCGACGGTGAAGGAGGTGGTAGTCTTAGTCTTCCGCGGAAAGAGACAGACAATGTGGTGAAACATGTTATCAGATGGTCTAGAATGAATTATCGGACCGATACGGGATGCGACTACACAGCGCCCCGCCCGCGCTTCACAGCCGCGATCTCCACGGGGTCCTTACGACATTCCCCAAGGTTTATAACCCAACGTCACCCTGATACCCCCACCCCATGGACCACCACGACAAGGCGACACCGCGCCCGTACAAGTGTCCGTACCCCCTCTGCGGTCGTGCGTTTAGCAGACTCGAACACCAGGCGAGCTCTCTTTTTCTTTCATACCCACACCCTTTCCTCATCCGATCCTCTCTCAGACCCGTCACATCCGCACACACACCGGCGAAAAGCCCTTTGTCTGCACATTCCCCACCTGCGAGAAACGCTTCTCCCGCTCAGACGAACTCACCCGACACTCTCGCATACACAACAACGACCACAGCACAGCACCACCCACCAAGGGCAGGCCAAAGACACGCACAGAACACGACGATGTCCCCCTCCACCCCGCCGTCCGTGTCAAGAAGAAGGCGAGGAGTCGCGCCAACAGCGACGACGAGGTGCGCTCTCTCTTGCTCTCCTCACTTCTCTCACCAACCCACCGCTCCAGGGTGACTCGTATGCCCGCCCCACCTCCCTCGGCGCATATGAACCCCCGCGGCGCTCGCATCCATCCGCGTTCTCAACCCTCTCCAGCCTAGCCATGGACGAACTCTACGCCCTCGAGCGCGAAGAGGCCCTCAGGCGCGCAGACTATGAAGCACGCCATGCAGAGGCACTCCGCCGTGCCGAGTACGAGGCACGCAGCGCAGAGGCCATCTACTTTCGCACCCGTCCCAGCAAGAGCGCAACTACCAGCCCCAAGGGCACAGAACGGATGAGCGGGCCTTGCTGGCCCTCCCACAGCCCCGCTGTTCCATTGCACCCCCCAACGTACCGCCACACCGCCACACACGACGACTCGCCGTCGCCCCTGAGCTCAGATTCAGATTCAATCCCTCCCCACCATGCTGTACAGCATCCACCCCACGCACCATTTACCCGTCCGCGTGCATCATATCCACCTCCCTCTGCCGACGTTTCGCCACAAGGCATGTCGGTTACCAAACCCGAGTTCACGTTTACGCCCTCTGCCAGCCCATTCCTCGGCCCCCTTCGTACCCTCAATCTGCATTCTACCAATCCCTCGCGTGCACCCTCGCCTATACTCTTACCCCAAACTGATGCCCCCGCCAGCCCAGTCGAGTTCCGTTCCAGTCCCAGAGCGTTTGGTCCCGCATCCCGCAAGCGGAGCTCGGGTGAGGTCGCATCGTTGCCCCATGCGCACACATTCCCTTGTCATCTCCCCACACCCCAGCTCTCGAGTGGTCCCAGCAGTAGCAATGGCAGCAGCCCAGGAAGCATCACCTATCCCCTCCAAGGTGGTGTACGCATCACCCAGAGCCCGTCGAGTTCCCGTCCTGCGTCCCCCGGAGCGCTCACACCCAACAGTCACCATCTCGCCCATTCCGTCCGCCTTGCGTTTGGTATGACGCCCATCAATCCATCAGGCCCTCCTCGCAACACCTCTTGGCCATCCACCAAAAATCCAAAACTCGGCCCATCGAATACGTTTTCTTCTGCCTCGGTTCCTGTTTCACGTTGTGCTTCTCCACCCATCACACTACCCCCACTCAAACTCACCGGTCGCAAGGACCCCGTCCTGGAGATGGGCGCTTCAGACGACGAAGGCACGGATGCATCCAAGGTCGAGCTGCCAGGGTTCCGTGAATTCGAGGCTGCCACGCGCGCTACTCGGTGACCATGTTCCAGACAATCTACTATCCTATCGCTGTTTTGTTTATTCTGCATGCTTTTTTCTACATAGATTTTAGACCATATTCACGTGCATGGATGCGTCACATTTATAGGGATCAGGCATCTTGACGTATTTTATGTTGTCCTAATACTGTATGAACGCTGCCGTGAGGAACCCGCGTGCACCAACTCCGCAGTCATGATGCTCCCCTGCTCACTCCGCATGGATAATCTAACCTCGAATGGGATTGATCGAATGAGACGGGAGATGCTGCTCAGAACATGTGCTGACGGCTTTCCGTTCTCGAGGTAGGCAACCCCCAATCCAACCCCCTCTCTCTGTCTGACCGATCGCAGGACATGGACCGCGCACACCTCTTGCGTCAACACCCTCGCCTTCTCGCGCAACGGTGGGCGATGGCTCGCAAGTGCGGGGGACGGTAAATCCGTCCATGCTTATCGTTGCATGCTGACCCCTTGCCAAGATTTTCGCGTACAGCTTTGGGATTTCCATCAGGATGATGTGCGATGGCCGTCCCAGACCTATGCTGGCCCAGCCGTTGGTATTCGTCTCCTCGGAGATACTCCAGGGCGATAACGTCTCGTAGGGCAATGTGCTATCTCTCGACTTCTCGGCCAGCAATCAGTATCTTACAAGGTCCGCAACCGTTTCACCGTCGGACTTGCTTTCCAACCCCCCCCCCCCCTCTCTCTCTAGCGGTGGTGCAGACAACCTCATCCTGCGCTTTGACATCTCAAGGCCCGCACGTCCCGCTCTGACCGTGTATCGACGTCACGACGTGAGTGGGGCCTTATCATCCCCCCATGCTTCTATCAATGACACATTTAGGATAGCGTGCGCAGCGTGAGCGCACACCCCCATCAAGATCATGTCTTCTTCAGCGCGAGGTAGGCCCCATGACGTTTTAGGTTAATGAATTTGCATTTCCCCTGATCGTTTTCTAGTGAAGACGGCAAGATCGTCCTCCACGATGCACGTGTTGATAACAGGCTGTCGTCCGCACAGGCCACACTCCAATATGCAACAGAGTTTACCGGCGTGCAGACCCATCCCGTAATGGAGCACATCTTTGCAACGAGTGACTCCCATGGCCAAGTCTGCCTCCGTGACACCCGAATGGCGTTCGGCCCGCTATCTGCCAGGTCTTATCAAGGCATCGTCCAGAACGTGAGCACAAGCACCGTTTATTGCCGCGGCGCACCAGTTCATTCATCCAAAAAGTACAACACCAAGCTTTCAAAACGGTCTCTGGGCTATCTGAGCAACCCCGAAAGCAGTAGTATTGTTTTTGATCGCGATGGTCAGCATCTGTTACGCCGACGTATCGGCGATCTGACATATTTTTCCCTAGGAAGCAAGCTGGGCGTGACTATGCTGGTATGCCCCCGTCTAAAGCGTCTGGTGGCTTGATCGCGAACCCCAGGGCAGCATTGGTTTCCAACAATTTACGCCCTTTCGGATCCCCACCCTGTCGCCATGTTGACTGGGAAGAATAATCCCGACGGGTCACCTGTCCATTTCGGAGAGAGAACGTACTCAAATTCATGTACCATGAAGGTGAGTTTCGGGGCCAATATAGACTTCCAATCCAACGTACACAGTCGGGCGCATTTGGTGGACCCGATGACATTCTGTATGGGGCAGGGTCTGATGACTTTAGGGGCTATGTGTGGAAGCTCCCAGAGCTCGGCACGCTTCTGGGGCTCCGGCAGGCAGTTTGTGCGGACGAATGGATATCACATGAATGGACCGGTGTCTGTGGTGAGTTGATCGTATCCGAACGCAATATCACTCCATTCGTCATGGCGCAGCCTACTCGGAAAGTCAGTGGGGAACGCGGTACATTCCTCTCCAAATCGATACTCCATTCTGCCGGTTAAACGGTTTGTTCCATGATCAAAAGCGTCTGGCGTCGTTTGATCGGTTCTCAGGGCACAGGTCCATTGTGAACGCTGTTGCAATGCACCCATCACTTCTCCACATTGTCACCTCTGGCATTGAACGCCATGTGCTTTTGCACAGCCCGACACCTGCCTCGCCGGTAGCGACCCAGCTTTCGGAAACACCGACTGAGACGAGGCGGGTGGGAGAACAAGGCGTCGGTGACTCGAGTCGCTTCCTGAGGGCATTGCTGTCTGGACCCCAGATGGATGAAGCAGGCGATGATGAAGAAGCCATATCCCTGTTCGATCAGTACGTCGTCTTGAGCGATCATCAGGGGTCGCTACTCACGAGGAAACCTGCGCAGTATCCTGAGGGAAGAGGGTGGAGGCAACGTGTTTGAGCTACGGCATTGGGTAGGCAACGAGGACGCGGATGAGGACGATCTGGTGAATATGATGGACTCGGGTAGATCGTGATGCCCAGCCGATGTTTAGCGCGCATGCTGTAGTTGCACGTGTCGATAGCCATTCTCTCCTCCTCCAAAACCATGTCGGCGCTCTTCACGAGACAGACCAAGGTAGCGATCAAGGAGGAGAACATTGCCGTGCTAGCCAACCCAGAGGTATCGACCCATGATCGTGGCGGTCACACACAGATCTGACCCTCCTCCAGTTGCAAGCAAAGCTCGAGGCCGAGGGAGACGCCAAGGACGACTCTTGGGAGACCGCCAGCAAGGAAAGAGGTGTCAAGATCTGGCGTATCGAACAGTTTAAACCCGTAGACCATCCCGATCGAGGTCCAGACGTCTTTCGACCATTCGATCGCTACGGATATTTCTACGATGAAGACGCGTACATTATCTTATACGTGCGCCTTCCGCTCTGTTCCTTGACCCATCTATCAACGGATGCGTCTTTTAGACGTACCAAAAGGATCCTGACAAGTCTGAAGAGTCCTTGTCGTACGATCTCCACTACTGGATAGGCGAGAAAGCGACGCTGTACGACGTTGCAGCCGCAGCGTACCGCAGCGTCGAGATCGACGCATGTACGTCCCCGTCCCCGTCCCAAACCACCACTCAACCCCCGCAAACAGTCCTCGGAAACCAAGCCGTGCACTACCGCGAATCCCAAGGCCACGAATCCGAGCGCTTCCTCAACCTCTTTCCCAACTTTATGGTCTACCGCGGCGGGCGCACCACCCAGTGGCACCACCCGTCCAGCCGTCTCCAACCGGGCGTCAAGAAAATCTACCGGATGTGGACGACGATCAAACGTGTGCACCCCGAGTTTTTCCACCTCGATCCGATGCGCAAGCAAATCATCTCGTACGAGCTCCCGATCGAGAACCTCGAGATCGAGCAGGGGGGCGTGTACGTGTACGACTCGGCGGACAAGCTCGCGCTGTTCTCGACCCGGGCGAGCAAGGCCTGGGATCGGTTCTGGGTCGGAGAGATGGCGATGCACATTGGGTACTCGAGGCTCGGGTTCTACAACAACCTGGCGCAGTTTGGTGCGTGGCAGCGTTTTGTGTGTGACGCGGCTGACGGGCCTGTGTGTAGATGAGGGTACGCCGGGGGATAGCGTGTTTATGGGGTTGATCGGGGTGGACGAGGTGACGGCGTTGCATTCGCGGGTGCGGCAAGACGCAGAGAGTCCCCCGGCCAAGCTGTACCGCATTGGTGAGACCGTTCCCGCGTTGGCATATTCTGCCGTCGAGTCACCAGCCACGCTCGATGGCCTCGATTCGAGTGCAGTTTATGTGCTTGATGATTATGGGAACGTACGTTACCCTGTGGTGTATGTGTGGGTTGGCAAGGACGTCGACGACGCCAAGGCACGCATCGCAGTGGTGAACGGGGAGGTGTATCTCAAAGAAAAGAGGTCCAAGGAAGGCGAACAGATTGCGTTGTCGGTGGCCGTTGTCAGGATTAGGCAAGGACGCGAAGTCCCCGAGTTTATCACCGCGTTGGGCACCAAATCAGAGGAAGGAACGGATTGATTGCAGGTTTTTACTGGTCTGTACTGATACTTTGTACAATGGAAAGAACGTGTGACCCCATAAGGAGGGAAAACTAGGCTAGACAACAGTGGTGTGGATCATTCAGTACAAATCCAAGCAGGCTCATAGATGAAAACACAGTCCAAAGAGGTAAAAGAGATATCCAGGCAGTCTCAGTAGCGCGCGTCCCATGCCGTCCTGTACTCGGGGGGATACGCAGGGGCATAGGCAGGTGGTCCACGAGGCGCCATATGTATGTCATATGCTGCCTGGGGTGATGGTTCATTAATCCGCTGGTAGCTTGCTGGGTTCGCTGCCCAGAGAGTGGGAACTGCCGCGGCTTTCCTCATGCGACGGCGACGACAACAGAAAACGAGACCACTGACGAGGAAAAGGAGAGCAATGCCGACGCCGGCAACTATGGCAATTAGCCGTGTTTTCGAAGACGATCCGGAATTATTCGTCACAGAGCTACCGTAGACTTGACCCACTTCTTGTGGTGAGGCATAACTAGAATTGTTTCCACGGATGCTTGCAAAATCTTGCGCAGCTTGAGTCGCATTTGTGAGAGGGAGAAGTTGTATGTATGCTGAGCTGCTCGAGGGTATGTTCCCATCCAGCATGTTGCCAAAATCGATCACGATGTAAGCGTTACGTACTGAACATATGTTGCATCCCATCAGATCCATAGTCCAAGCAAAAGTGAGCGGACACTCACAGAATGCCATGCCTAGAACCATGTCATAGGTAATGTCGTTATCCACTGAGATGTCGTAAGAAAATGGTTGGAACTATTGGGAGTCGGCAAGGAATTTAAAAGGACAAGAGACACACTCACAGCGCCAACGCAGTAAGATTTTCCATTCGCTGTCAAGTCAAATCCATCAAAGTTCAGGTCGAGAGGGTGGATAGGGAACTCGACACCTCCAAAGAGGAATGTAGCGTTGACCTGTTGATCACAGGCGAGAACCCAGATCTCGCCGATATCAGACACATTGGCAAGTACAGCACCAGGAACATTGCCGTATATTGCCTGGGCAACAGAACTACAGTGCACCATCAGAACTCGTCAAAGAATGCCGTCAGAAGAACATACGAAGGAACCTGGGGGAGAGTGAACCCAGTATCAAACACGACCGTTGCATTATTTGTCTGCGCGCCTGTAACCTGAGTCTTGATCTCAATTGCGTTGCCATCCGGCCCAATGATGCCATTAACATCAAGTAATGTCTGCCAATGCTGGCTACCGTCGAGTGGTGATACGGTAACGGTGTGTTTGGGCTGATTGAGAACGTCTTGGTATTGTGTGAGGACCTCTCCGACACCAAGATCACCTGGGTAAGGTTCCTCTGGATCATCAGCGCGCTGGAGAAGGATCGCAATGAAAGGCGAGATGGAAGAGTTGGCTGTAAATATACGGTCGAGGGGTGGGTTTCCTGCACTTGAGTTTGCCTCTGACCGAATCGAGGATAAAGAACTAGGTCCAAGCCCAATCAAACCACTGGCACCGGCGGCAGCATTACCGTCTGGTGCCTCGACTATGCAAAGATGAGCTGACATAATTTACACAACATGAATTTGCACGCACTAAAGAACTGCGAGTCGATAGAAAATCCAGCGAAATCAAAGGTAGCAGACATGACGTTGCCTAGCACATGATATAAACGAACCATACGACAGAGAGCTGAGTGTTGTTACCTGAAGCAGAGCCTGATGCATAGGATACCTCTGCCTGGAGACTTTCGTCGTTGGCGCCGGGGACAGAATTAGAGACCCAGAGGTCAGAACTGATGTGCCAAGGATGTGTGAGTGGCAGTCGCACACATTCAAGACGAAACATGCCTCCCAGTGTCGACCATGATAGAGAACTGAGCGCCATTCAACGAGACATTGGTCAAGTAGACCATGTTCTGCGAGTCGCCCAGCTGGGTCATTGTTCCCGACAAAGACGCTCTGCGCTGGAGCCCATCTGTGGATGGGGAGTGGAGTCGACCAGACAGCTGGGAGTGTGATGCATGGCCAGGAACCGCCAAGGCTAGAAGGGGGAGAAACGAAAAATACCGCATGAGGGGGGGAAAAAAAGAAATAGGCGCCACGCCAGGCCCTGAGCATGGCCATTCAATGGGTTTTCTCACCGGTCTAATTTACGACAAAGTTTCGCGTCGACAATGTCGCGTCGCATCAACCAACTGGAATGTCGGCTACATGCTGAGTTATGGGCAGTGTAAGGGTTGGCAAGTGACCTGTTTATTTGAACGATTAATAACCGTTTAATGGCGCTAGGTAGGACGCTCCTTCTTAGTAAAGTGTTCATCTTGGCGCAAGAACTATCCAAATATGCATACATTTCTGCCCCTTGCGTAATGACGGCAAGCTCATGCTTGAAGTACATTCTGAATAGCCGTGCCAGTACGTTGTTGTATTTATTGTTAACGCTTGATTCGAGCAGACAATGTGATAGCAAGGATCACCGCAGGACAAGCTTCCAATGCCCCACACATCTAATACACCTGTCATTGACGAGCGGTGAGCTACGAAGTCGATCGGACGCGTACAGTTACTTAGTAGGGACGTTCAGTGTTGATTTCGACGGTCGTTTTCAAGCCGTTTTCGAGATGGATTTCGTGAGCTGAGGTTGACCCAAAACCTATTTGGTATGACAGATTGTGGCTGTAGGGGTTACCTTCCCCTAGTGTGTGGATTTAGCCCTTGCTCAGGACCCATTGCCTGTTCTCTTCAAGTTTCACATATACACGTTCACCTGCACTCTTTCCTTTTGTTCGCCCTTTCGTACTCCAGCCAGGCGTCTTCAAACCCGTCGGAAACACCGAAGATCCCGTTTAATACTCCAACATCATTGGGAGCCCAGTCCTTTATGGGTTTGCTCAAATCATGATTGGCAAGGCTATCTAATCCTTTGCGAGTGCGCGGCATATCTACATGGCAAATCCACATTATGACGCAAAGCAATGAGTGAATGCCAGCAAGGTGAGGTTACGCTCTGGCGCTTTGAGAGTGCACCACTGTTATATTGACTACACGAACGCACAGCAAAAGGGTTTGTTGAGGGTGCCCTTTCGGGCTCAGCCAGCGAATGGAAGTGACATGTGTCCATGGTGAGTTGATCAATCTAGACTTCATTCCGATTCACCCCAAAAGTTAATATGGAACGGGTACATTTCCATTCCGGATCAAGATGTTCCATTCTGCCAGCCAAACAATCCGTTCGATGGGCGTGCCATGTCCTCAGAACATGAGTCCACTGTCGAAATGCGCCCATCACTTCTTCACATTGTACGTCCGGCATCGAACGTCATGTGCTTCAAGTTGCACAGCCCAACATCCGCCTCGTTGGTAGCGACTCAGCTTTAAGAAACACGCACACAAGGCCGCACAAGGAAATTAATGAAGCGGGCAATGAAGGAGCCGTATCATTGTTTGATCCGTATGTCGCCTTGAACGATCATCAAAGCCCATTCTTGACTGCGAAGTGGAGGGACAACATGCTCGAACCACGAGGAATGGCGTGACAGCCTCACCTTTGGCATCAAATCAGAAGAGGAAACGGATTGATTGCAGGATTTGGTGGCATCTTGCTATGTTCATGAATGCACCAGCATACATTCAGCGCAGTAATAGCGGTAATGAGTACCAGCTAGAAGATTGATGGATAGATAAGGCGACGGAAAAAGAGATCTCTGTAGCGCGCCTTCTACGCCGTCCTGTGTGATACCCTTGCTTACTCCGGGACAGAGACCCAGAGGTCAGAGCTGACGTGCCCGGGATTGAGCGACACTCGCGTGCGTTCGGGATCAAACATACCTCCCCATGTCGACATGGAAAGTCACGTTGAATGATACTGTTCAAGTAGACCGTATCTCCGGCCTAGCTGCGACATCGTTCCCAACAAAGACGTTCTGCGTCTATCTGCGAATGGGGAGCTGAGTCGACCAGACAACTGGGAGTGAGATGCATGGTCAAACCGTTAAAGGCTAGAAGAGAAAGGGAAAGAAATAGACGCCAGAGAGCGTCACTGGACACCGTTGATCAATGTGGTCTAACTTGTGCGACGATCAACACATGTCTTCTACTGCGTTTTTTCGACATACCGTGCTTTTTGACACCTGGCAGTTTTTTCTTGCCTTGATTTTTAGTGCGTGGCTACAGAGGGGTTCACTGGTCACCAAGTGAGTGAACATCAGTACCGTGTAATTCTGCGGAGACCGACCAAGGATCATGATAATGGAAGATGTGTGCTGTCTCTAACAATTTATCCGTCACGGACTCAGTAGAAAGTGGTTGGGAGCGGTGAGCAAAGGTTGGCAAGCGACTACCAAGACAGCTGTCGGTTCTCTCGTTTCATCCATATGCGTTCTTTACTACTCCTTCATTCTTTCCTTCTGTTCCTCCCTTCCCTCCCCGTCCCCGCCATCGCCCTCTCCATCCCATTCGTCCGCAGAGCATCCAACTCCAGCGTCATCTCCGTCGGTAACACCCAGAATGCCTTTTACTACTCCAACATCACCCTCGGCGGTCGGCAAATATCCGTCATGCTCGACACTGGAAGGTTTGTTGTTTGTTCAGTCTGTTTTTATTCATTGACTCGTCAGCAGCTCCGATTTATGGGTGACTGGTTCCGTGCCCGGTGCTCAGGACACTGGCACGTCACTTACACTCTCCTACGCTGTTGGTAACACCGCTGGTAAGCATTACTTTTGCCTCTTATGCTCGTCCTCACTTCCATCCCACAGGAGATGTCTATACTGCCCCATTTGAGTTGGACGGTTATACCGTCCAAGATCAAGCATTCCGTTAGTCCAACACAATTTTTACCACTTCATGCTCATTTTGTCACTGCAGTCCTCGTCACGAACACGTCATCTTTCTCTACTAATATCCACACTGAAGGCTATGATGGTCTCATTGGCCTCGGTCCAAATTCTGGGTCTTCCATCTATAAAAAGCTCAGCGGAAGTTCGGGCAGCAACGCCATTAACCGAATATTTCAGCAGAACTCATCAATCGAGGATTACATCACTCTGATGCTCAGCCGTAACGGTGACCCGGGTAGCCAGATAACTGGCCAATTCACGATATCATCCATCGTTCCAGGATTTGAAAATATTGCAAGTCAACCTCAGCTTCCCGTAGAGAAAGTGTACAAGGTCACAAACAAGGACCAGCACTGGCAGGTATTGACTGACAAGGATGTCGGGATCATCGGACCCGACGGACAGCCAGTCCAGTACTCCTCTATCGTGCCCAAGGCACCGAGCGGCCGATTAGTTGCTGTTTTCGATTCCGGATTCACATTTCCTCAGGTTCCTCGCTCTGTCTCTGACGCCATTTATGGGCGCGTGCAGGGTGCAGAATGGTCTCCGCCTAACCAGGCATGGCTCGTGCCGTGTGGACAACTGATCAACCTCACGTTCAACTTTGGTGGTATATCATATCCAGTCCATCCCCTTGACGTATCTTCCTCCGATTTCGGTGTTACATTCGCGAATGGAAACCCTGCCTGTCTTGGGACAGTGAGTCCATCCATGGGAGTCTTGTTCGCGACTTAGTAACACATCGTCAGTTCCAACCAATCAGCTCAGCCTTCAGTTTGCTCGGTGAATACGATATGATCCTCGGCATGGCGTTTAGTACGCATCTCCTCCATTTCGTATCCGACTCTTCTGACCCTTATTTCTAGTGCGGAACGCTTACACACTGATGAACTTTGGTAACCTAGTCAAGGGTGGCTCAAGTTCAACGAATCCCTATGTCCAACTCCTTTCGCTCACTGATGAGTCCGCCGCTGTCAATGATTTCATTCAAGTCCGTTTAAAGGGTCAAAACCTGATAAACTCTTCTCAGTATGCGCTCTTACCGGCGTCACAACAGCAGCATTCGCCAGAGACCGAGGCAGAGAAGAAGGCGCAGTACGAAGAAAAGGTGCTCAGTCGCTGGCCCTATATCCTTTCTGGGTGTCTTTTGGTCGTACTCCTCCTCGTTGGCTTCTGTATCTATCGCTGCTGTACCAGGCGCAAACGCGCGGCCAAGAAAAACGCGACAAAGCAAGCGAGTTCCTTGTCTGATGGGAACAATAGGCCATATGCACAACTGGCGGATTCGGGGAGCACGGCGTCTCTAGTGATGAAGCCAATGCGCGGTGCCCACGCTTAAATTCAAGAATGGATACAAGGGCGACGCGTTCGCATGGCATTAACCTCTTGCTCAAGGATCTGTGTTTATACTGGGTGATGCCCTGGTAGACTTGTTAACCCCGCGCGTGCAAGCTTGTGTAGCTGGCTACCGAGCTGGCTACCGACGGAGGTGTACTGTCACTACGTCCACGTAGAGACATTGGACGGTTAAATTACATTCTAATTGTACTGTTCGCCCTGTGACAAACCTCTAAATAACATCACAAGTAAAGTATACGACGGCTCCACGAGCACAAATAACGAATGTACAAAGCACAACAACGCTGCGCCCCAGACGACTATCCTGAGGAATAGTAGTGGCACACCCGCGTTTTGCTGAGCGAGTGCCTTGATGATCACACCGACGCCGTGCGCCTCGTGTATGTCCGACGTCCGATGGGTCCAGTGGCCAGAGCTGGTGTCTGCGCATGCCGTCTCGAATAACACCGGCGCCCGTCTGCCAACCGTCGACCCATTCTGATATCCCCACACAGCGTTCTCGAGGACCTGTGCCCATCCTGCATGTAGCACCTTACAGGAGCCGTGTGGGTCCGCTACGGTGCCCGGGACGTCGTGCAGCCATTCCATGCACTCGGCGTCACTGAGTGACGTCACGAGAAAACGTGTCATGCATGGTGTCCATGCGGCAGTTGATGCGAGGCGTTCGAGCAAGAGGTCGAGCGTCTCGAGCGGTCTATCCAGAGGCGATGGTGTCGACAGCGGGAGCGATGACGACTGGTCAAGGGCCACGGTGCCCACGGTGCAGGGAGGTGGTCCCTGGAGGCTGGGCTGTAGGACGCTGCGCGTGCGTCAGCCGTCGTGCTGAGCGCGTTTTGGGCATGCTTACTACCTGCAAAGCCTGAGGAGGCATTCACCGCTGGGTGCGTGACCGTTGTGTGGCTGCCATAATGCTGCGACGGAGAGAGACATGTCGACGACCATACTGCGAAAAGGAGCGGTTCAGTGAGGCTGGGACATGAGGATACACGCTTTTTGTACTCAAGCAAAGCGTGGCCTGGTTGATCGAATCTGACCGTGGATGGATCCTAGCAATGAACGATGCTTTGACACTGTGAATAGGTGGAGAAAAAAACTGAATTACCATGCAAAGTCGAGAATGCTACATGTGGATTCTAGTATAACCCTGGTTCCATCAGAATAAAAAGTGCAAAGCAAATTACCTAAAGTAAGAGTGTACAAATGTTACATGAGTGGACTCTAAAGCTCCGCTGCGTACTGTGACTCAGTTAGCTTCGGGATAAGACATATGGATGCAAGGGCAACGTACGCCGCTTGGTTGTGTTGTATTCAGGGGTGGGGGTGAGGTGAGTACCATCGACATCGATCGTGTGCGCCTATGCACCTGCGACGTTGGGGCATCTGGAGTAACGGTTGCCGTCACTTCATTGCTCTCGGGAGCGCGCCCATCGGGTTTCTCCGGATGCGATATTGTCGATGATACTTTGATGGATTTGGGCCTCTGTGAACTTGTACGGTTTCGCTTCGCATTCTTGCTAGGTTGTCGCGGTGACCCTTGTTGAACGGGTTCACTCTTGGGCTCGACAAAACCAACTGCTAAGGATGTGCCTTGTCAGATTACATCTGCTCAAGACGCTACAACACTTACGGTCCGTCTCGAGCCCCGTTTCATGCGCAAGCCTGCAGTCGTCCCCATACTTGCAATAGCCCCCAGTAAAGGCTGGGCAGATTTGTCCTGGACGTCACTCAGGATGTATTCAGAGTTGGACTTGCGAGAAACTCACTTCGCCCTCCCATCATCACACCTCCCCCGATTACACGCCACGTTATCGGATAAAAATCCCTCGTTCGATATTCCTCATATTTATTGAGTGGCTTTGGAGGCAGCTTTGCTTCTACTGGAGGAGACAATTTTGGATGGTAATTTTCCGCTTTTTCTCTGGACGCTGGGTCATGTATACTAATTCCAGGTGAGACGGGGTGCGTGAGATAACGGAAAGGTAGACCCTTACAATGTACATTTGTCGCCGCTAATACATGTGCCGTTCGCCGCGTAGAATTTGCACGGCTTTGCTGTAAGGCACATAGATAACCACGTCATCCATCAAAAAAAAGGCAAAGCGACATACTCTTGTACGCGAGTGGCTTCTTTCGTAGGTCTCTCTGACATGCCAGCAAAGGGGAAGACGGGAGCGCAGCCGTCGACCCTTGAAATTGCTCTGACGTTGTACGACTTCGTCCTGCCACATGTTTGGCCTTGACTGCGGGAAATACCGGATAGCCGTACGCCGCATATCCTGGCGACGAATTGGATC
Organism: Phylloporus aff. rhodophaeus; assembly: GCA_038094475.1. Taxonomy (NCBI): domain Eukaryota; kingdom Fungi; phylum Basidiomycota; class Agaricomycetes; order Boletales; family Boletaceae; genus Phylloporus; species Phylloporus aff. rhodophaeus. The sequence continues at coordinate 35,989 of JBBPUD010000001.1, read as the reverse complement.
CAGTGCTAGGTGGACTCGAGGTGCCTTGGACGGCCTTCTGTTCTACCCCCTCCAGCCACGTTTTATCGCGCGCCTTGCGGGCTTGATAGTCCATGCTGGCCACTGTGGACGATGACTCAACGGAGGATGGATCACTTTTGTCGTCCGGATAGTCGGGAAGGGTCTCTCCCTGACGGACGAACCCGTACCGCGGATCAAATGACGGGGAGAGGGGAGGGTACGGTTGCCATAGGAAGACAGGGTACACTTGGGAGTCCAGAGGATGATAAACAGTGGTTGGTCCAAGAGGGTGGTAATCTATCGATCAAAATATCAGAGGGCGTGTTTTGCGCGTGTCCTACGCGTGACTCACTATACATGTGTTCGCCCTGATATACTGTAGGAGATATCGCAGGAACTAGCCTAGATCAGCCCCCATCAACTAAAGTGGAGTGGGATAGGACACTGACTTTCTGCTTGACTTGCGGTGGAAACGTGTACGAAAGCACAGTTGGAGCCACGTCTGCAATTTCCAGTCTGGTAGTATCGGCAGAAGACACGCGTCTTATGAGGGTTCGTCCCAGACGGGTCCTGCCAAGAGCCTGTGGGCAACATGGTGGGCGCTATGAGAAGAGGACTCCACAATAACTTGGAGCGGAAGAAACTCACCATTACATACCGTGCAGTAGGCATCTTCTTGAAAATAGTCCATGAATAACTCGATTGAGAGGGGACGAACAGATAAACGACGCAGGACGAGCTTAACCACGATTTGTTTCTTGTTGGGACACAAGACAAGGTAGCGAGCACAAGTGAGACAAAGTGGAAGGATACGTCAAGTGGGCGGTATCCTCGGTCTGGGTTGATCAGCTCATCACCATGCACGCGCCGCGATGTTCGAGAAGAGGACAATGGCTATATGTATCCGAAACCGGTCTAGTTCCGAAAGTTCATGATAGTCAAGGTGAAATAGATAACCCGTATATCGCTCACAAACACGGCAAGAAGCCACGCATAAAGTTCAGGCGATAAACCTTGGAACACGAGCTCTACATGTAGGCGCGGCATCATAAACAAACGTGATCTGTCTGGTACTCACGAGGCGGTACATTCATTGTGTATCGTGTAACACGCGAACAATAGGGATGGACAAGTTGGGACACCTTGAAAGCCGGTTGCCATCAGCCGGCCATGAGCGCACTGGTGGAATGGATAACAATAATATTCAAGGCTCAGATGTCAAATTCCGTTCGTACCTTGGTGATGGTGGCGAGCCTTGTCGTGGGTTATTGTCCTTTCGCGGAGATGAGGATGGAGCACACGGCGACAATGAAACCTAATCAAACCCGAAACTGCAAATTTATAAAGGCCGTTATGGTAGCACATGTCCAAACTATTTCCTCCCCCTCTTTCCGAGATAAATAACACGGTAAGGCTATAGTACAGTAATACAAGCACAAAGAGTCATGCGTCCGACAGGCTTGATACATCCTCGTGTCTGCCATGAAGAAGTGGGGTACGTTCTGTAGGTGGTGAAGGCGAGATGGGCGTCGATGTTCGATTTTCGGCATCGTTCAGAGCTTTCTGTGCCAGGGAGAGTTGCCAGGGTTGAGTGACATCTGCCTTGCAGACCGGGCACTGGAATGGAGATCACCATGGGGTGTAAGAGAACATTGCAGACGTGAGAAACACACAAATTTCTTGCGATTGATCAACCAGGCATCGACTTCGTCCAGATGGAAGACATGATGACACGGCAATTCGCGGACACGGTCACCCTTGACGAACTCGAAGAGACATATCGCGCATTCGAGTTGCGTTTCGCACCATGGAATTGGGTCACGAGAACCAGAAGGTCCTGAAACACACTGATCGCCAGCCTCGATATCGACAGGAGGGGTCGGATCTGGGTGGGTGGGGGAACCTTGGTGCTTCTCCCACGCGGTACCATTCCAAACTCTCCAGGGAAGGCCCTTCACGAGGTGTTCCGGAGCGCGATCCCGTTGGGCTGCACGTGCCATGCGGACGCGGTGTATGAGAAGGGTGACAAAGGTGAGACATGAGGGGAGGATTAAAATGACGATAAAGGTCAGTATAGGACTGGAGAGGAAGAGGTCAATGAATAATCAGAGAGCGAAGAAACAAGACGTACGAGTACCATTCCCAAGCGGAATGCTGAGTGGTGATAAGAAGGGAGAGGGTCTTAAGGCCAGCATGACGCGTCGTGGACGAGTCGATTAAAAGCATGAGGTCATTGTAGTCAGAGTAAGTGAGATAGGTAGATGGAGTGGAGATGTCGGACGCATCGCCTAGCGGAGGAGGGTTAAACGCTGTAGAGAGTAAGAAGGGGGGTGGAGGACCATTACTGTACATGTTAACGAGGGTATCTGGGATACCAGTGAGATCGGGGTCTTGACCGCCTACGACGACGGCTCTGGCACCGAGACGCTGGGATTCCCTGACCTGATGAAATAGGTGTCAAGGACTGATTTTGGGGTATGATGAAAATGTGCCTTTTCGACAAAGTTGCAGTCACCACGCTGTACGAGGGCGATCCAGGGTTCTTTTGGATCGGGGTGATTTGGACCAGAATGACAGAGAGGTGGACATCCCGAGTTTGATGCATTTGGGGTGGAGATGGGGTCGGAACAAGGAGAGGTGAAGGAAGAGACTGGAAGGACATAACCGAGGAGTGGGTCATCGAATTCGGGACCAAAGGCAGCCGGACGAGAGTGAAAAGTGAGTGGAGGAGAGCGATCAACGACTGAGACGGAGCTTTCGGTTCCCCAGACCCATCCCCAGAGCCATGTACCCTCAGAAGATGTGGGCGAAAGCTTGTTCAACAAGACAAATGGATGGGTGTAGGCAAGGGAGGACTGCAGGCCAAGGAGGAGGAGGAGAAGGAGGAGGAGGGACATGGATGGCGAGGCGATGTTGTCGAGCGATACCGCATGACAATCCATAACCGGCATTTGCCGAGACTTATAACGTCCTCGGGCGACGCCAAGTCTCGGTTCAAGCTTCTTCTCTTCTTCATGCGTTGGCTCTGCGTGCTCTTAGCCCTCGCTGCGTCGGTGCGCGCCAAGTTCGTCGTCGACGCGTACATCGCCAGCGAGTCGCCCATCGCAAAGGCTGGCCTGCTTGCCAACATCGGCTCATTGGGTGCATACGTAAGCTATTCTCACACTCCTTCGACGTTAACCGACCACGTGACTTAGCCAGGTGTGGTAATCGCCAGTCCGAGCACATCCGATCCGAATTATCTCTACACCTGGACACGTGATTCATCCCTCGTGTTCAAGGTCCTCATCGACCAGTACACCCTCGCTCAGGACACCTCCTTGCGCTCGCTCATCGACGCGTTCATCGACGCAGAGGCTGCCATACAGCAGATCACAAATCCAAGCGGTTCCGTCTCCACTGGTGGCCTTGGCGAGCCAAAATTCTACGTCAACGAGACTGCGTTCACAGGTGCATGGGGTCGCCCTCAGCGTGATGGTCCAGCTCTCCGTTCTACAGCTATCATCACCTATGCCAACTGGCTCATCGCAAACGGCAACGCATCTCATGTCCATAATTCCCTTTGGCCTATCATCCAACTTGATCTTGACTATGTCGCCGACAACTGGAACAAGTCCACCTTTGATTTGTGGGAGGAGGTCGACTCTTCCTCCTTCTTCACCACTGCCGTACAACACCGTGCTTTACGCCAAGGTGCCGCGTTAGCTTCTGCCATTGGTCAGACCGCCACTGCTGCACTCTACTCAACCCAGGCCGACAGTGCCCTCTGTTTTCTTCAGGCATGTACACACACTGTCCCGTACAGCCATATTGACCAATTCTCCCAAGTCTTACTGGACACCCTCTCCTGGGTTCATGACTGCAAATACTGGTGGCAGTCGTTCCGGCATCGACGCAAACTCAGTCCTTACTTCTATACATACATTTGATGTCGACGCAGGCTGCGATTCAACCACCTTCCAGCCCTGCTCCGATCTGGCCCTCTCAAACCTAAAGACCTATGTCGATTCATTCCGCTACATCTATTCCATCAACTTTGGCATCCCCGCCAATGCTGCCGTTGCCACCGGCCGATACCCTGAGGACATATATCAAGGCGGGAATGTGAGTTTGAGTGCATTCCTCCCTTCCGAATCTCACACGTTCATCTAGCCGTGGTATCTCACTACGTTCGCAGTTGCAGAGCAGCTCTATGATGCCCTCGCTGTCTGGAAAAACCAAGGCTCCCTTAGAGTCTCCTCCATCTCTCTCGGCTTCTTCCAGCAGTTTGATACGTCACTGACCGTCGGGACATATGACTCTTCGTCGTCCACATTTACTTGCCTCACGAATGCCGTCAAGGCTTTTGCAGACGGGTTCATAGCCATTGGCGCAAAGTACACTCCCTCTGACGGTTCGCTTTCTGAGCAGTTTAGCAGGGATAATGGCACCACTCTCAGTGCTATCGACCTTACCTGGAGTTATGCATCTGCACTCACAGTCTTCACCGCCCGGGCTGGGAAGACTTCGGCAACCTGGGGTGCAAAGGGATTGTCTGTGTCTTGTGCATGCTCGACGAGCGATGCTCCAACCGTCTCTGTCCAGTTCAACGTCGATGCAACTACTGTCCTGGGAGGTGTGTGAAAGCGCTCACACGGTTATGGATACTTACACATTCACTATACAGAGAACGTGTACCTTACTGGATCCGTCAGTGCCCTGAGAAACTGGAGCACTTCCAACCCTATTCTCTTATCCTCTGCCGGTTACCCGATCTGGAGTAGTACGTTGTCTCTTGTTATCTCTAGCTTGACTGATCTGGGCAACCCATCCCCGTCGCTAGCAACGGTGAATCTACCCGCGAATACCGTGGTTCAATACAAGTACATCAGGATTGAGAATGGAAAAGTGACATGGGAGCCAGATCCCAACAATGAATTTACAACAGAGGCATCTGGTGCTCAAACCTTGAATGACATTTGGCACTGAGGGTTATTCCAAGGAGATTTATTAACTTGTTGCCAGGTTCAGTATAATAGAGTGCCTGCATTCACCAAAGTACTCGTACTCGTCATAGAAACCGATCTGTCTTTGGAATGCCAAGACAAAATATTGATCCACATTGAAAAATGAAACAGCACGTAAGAGAAAGAAACGAGTTCATTACTGTTTCCATGCAAGATGTCGCCTAATGGCCCTCTGAATCAAACACGGTCTGATGGCCTTTACCCGGGATATGTTGACTGATGGTACCTGGGTAATATGCAGCGTCGGGAACACCCGTCTCGTCTAGACCCTCGGCAGCTTCGATGATCTCATACAGTCTCGAGGCCACTTCTGGCGGAGGAACACGCCCTCCAAGAATATCACGCGCTGGCACGGGTGAACCATAGAAATCGCGATTTGCGTCCTTGCGCTCGATCAGGACTGTACCCTCGAGGGAAACACCTGCAAAGAGACCTACACATGCACTCAGATCATACACAAAAAGCAAACAAGGTATGTCACCGAACCTTTGCTCTTTGAATAGGAAAACATGCTGGCAGGATGGGCCAAGCTCGCCTGAACACTTCCACCGGTACCAATAGGCCCAGCTGCTGCGCTCACGTTCCCACCGATAGTGACGTTCCCACCCATGGAGAACGCGCGCACGGCGTCTTCTGAGTTGAGGACGATAACAAAGTCAGTGATATCGGCGCCAATTTGGAGGCCCCATCCAAGACCGCCCGTGGCGATGCATGAGGGCGCGGACCAGGAGCCATCCGGGAGACGGGCGATAACCAGGCCAGAGCCGGCTTTCCCGGAGAACATGAAGCCAGCCTTGATTACCTGGAAGACGGCGAGACCTGAGAGTCTGAGTAAGGTAGGGTTGAATAAGCGTGGGTTGGCGTACCTCGGGCCTGCTGTAGGACCGCCTTGGGGATGGCATTGAGTGCAGATTGTGGGTGATTGGGATCAGCTGCTTGAAAACGGTAATTCAGTATACGGTAAGGCCTGGTGAAGAACACTGACCGAGGAAACTAGCCAAAATCTTGGCAGCTTTCTCTGCCTCACCGGGAAGGGTGAAACCCTGGATTAGGTCGCGAGAGCCAGAGGCAACGCGTGAAGAGCCCTCTCTGACCAGGGCAGAGGCTTGAACGCCTGCTCGTTGGGCACCTCGCTTGAACTTGTCAAGCATAGACATGGTGGTTAATGGTCTGCAAGTCGACCGCTAGGTTCACTCGGTGTACCGGGTTATGTAATACGCAGTCTACTACGTACACCGGTGTCTGCGCTCCTCTGCCCATACCTTGCGCTGATACTCGAGTAGTATGGGGACAAGGTCAAAAAGTCCAAACTCTGGCCAGTATGTGTCCACCATGTGCAGCTGTGTGTGCTCAGAGCACTACAGATGTGAATAAGTGGCCGAAAGACACTCTGAACAATTTCGGATCTCACCTGCCAAGTCAAGAACCCACTTAACCGTTTCACGCCACTCGTGCGTACGAAGATGTCGAGTGGGGGACTGCCTGCGAGAGAGGTAGATAGATGCGAGTTGATGGACTCTTCGGTGATCGTACTGAACAGCGTTGGAGGTCTTTGCTTCCACGAGACGGTAACCATGCTCACCTGCCATCCAAGTCACCGGCATCGAGCGCTTCTTGAATGACGTTCTCGACGGCAGTCGTGATCTCATCTTGCGATGCGTATGGTGCACATACATTGAGGATCGCACTGCTACGTCTGAGAGACTAGTTAATACAGCAGAAGAAAGAGGCGTACGTGTTGTTGTGCCGTGTCATGTTTTCTGCCTTTGCTATGGCTTCTTGTACGCTTGGAGGCAGCAGTTCTCGTCTTCCCAGCACGTTTAAGCGGACTCCATGTCTATCGAGGATCTCACTTTGGCCAAGTAAGAACGAATCTCGCTGAAAAGAGGGGATGAACGTACCCGCGCTCTGCTATCTCGACAAGCCTTTCCTCTGCAAGTTTCATGATCGTGTCCACCTCTTCCTTGGGTCGCTTAAAGTTGTCGATTGCAAACGCATACACGGTCACGCAATGTATTCGCAGGCGTAGGCAGAGCTCTAGGACCTAGATACACGGTATATGGAAGTGAAAGTCGCGTTTCACTAAGAACACGTACCCAAAGCATATTCCTGAACCCATCAGGATGGCCTTCCTTGCCTTCCTTGCCCATTTTTCTTGCATACCTCCTGTTCCCATCCATCTCAAACGATATATGTCTCGGCATCGGCCCAGTAGCGAGGATGTCTAGCAGAAAGTACACAAGCCATGTCTTGATGTACGTGAACGGCGAGCGGAGGAACGTCAATGGGAGTAACATACGTGGAGAGGCACAGCCACATTTTACAAGGTTGACCAAACAAGGACAAATCCGATATGAAGCGGGCAAAGCATCCGGAGTGCCTTTACATGGCCAACCACGACGAGGAGCGGCCCCTCCTGGCTGGCGAGTCAGAAAATGTTCAGCAAAAGCCAACAAAGCAGTGCCCTACCTGGAAGATATTAGCTTTCTTGACTGTCCTTGTACTACTTTGCGTTGGTGGTGCGACCTACTTTTCTGCTCAGACGTCACAGCAGCCGGAAAGGGATACGGCACGGTTCTCCAACGGGACACACGAATTCAAGCGCACTGTTGTTCTCATTTCGATCGATGGTCTCAGGTAAGCCCTTCCTTGTGGCGACCTCACAAAATCTAACCCCGATAATAGTGCGAGTTACCTAGATCGTGGTTTGACCCCCCATTTACTAGACATAAGTAAGCAGGGGCTGCGAGCAAAGTACATGAAGCCGGTCTTCCCAGTCAGTACATCTTCTCTATGTCCTTTGTTATCGTTGACGCGTTCTACCAGACATTGACGTTCCCGTGAGTCCAGTTTGACATCAAGTTACAACTGATAACCTGTCTTTAGGAACCACTGGGCTTTGATGTATTCCGCTTCTTGTTATTTACTGTCCGTTGTTTGATGCCAATTTTGCAGGACCGGCTTGCATGCCGAATCCCATGGCATCATTGCCAACGTAAGTCCCGACGTGGTGTCTGTCCCCTGTAATTAACAGCGTCACACATAGAACTTCTTCGATCCCTTAACCAACACAGAGTTTTGGTACAACCGCCCAGAATCTGCCTACTTGGCCGATTGGTGGTTAGGTGAACCAGTAAGTTATGTTACTACTTAAGAGTGCCTTGCTCACGGGGTACAATGAAATAGATGTGGGAGACAGCTGAACGCGCGGGTGTCATTACAGCAAACCAAATGTGGTGCGTCCCCCTCGGTGTATGTTCTCCTCCATCTGGACCTCATATCCAATAGGCCTGGCCCCGCCGCTACACTCTCGGGAGTCTCTTCGACCTATTTTATCCCTTGGCGCGACAAAGTTCCCCTTCAAGAAAAGTTGGATCAGATATTAGAGTGGATAGATATTCCGGATATAGATAAGAGGCCAGAACTTATTCTGAGTAAGTGATTTGCGGAGTAGAGTGCAGCAACTATTTATTCAAAGCCAGCATACGAGCCGTCGCTGGATCAAGCTGGGCACGCCACTGGGCCGATGTCTGCTGATGTGAATGTGAGTCAATCAACGATATCTGTTCGTTGACCACCGATTGTCGTATCTCAACCTACACGTTCACAGGAAACACTTGTCAAGATCGATGTTTTCGCTCGTGACCTTCACAATTCAATCCTTGAACGCAATCTGTCTCAAATCGTAGATGTCATCTTTGTCAGTGACCATGGAATGGGAGATACCAGTGAAGTCGAGTGGATTTACCTGGATGAAGGTGACATCCTCGGTAGGTTTATTCCTCCTTTGACGAAGAGATGACTGATCCTCTAACTGCCCAGGTGACGCGTGGAACAACGTCACACATCATGATGGATGGCCTTCCTTTGGACTTCGCTTTTCGGAGGGAACAGATGAACGTGCTATTTTGGAGAAACTTGTTCATGCATCACACGCGCCGCAATATAGTGGCAAGTTCCATGTGTATACGACAGAATCCTACGTCGGCGGTAGGCATTCCCCTTTGAAACTTGAACTAGATGGATCATATCGTATAGGGTTCCTCGAAGCAGCAACACTAATGCCCCCACGTTACCATTTCTCCGCAAACGAGCGAATTGCTCCAATATGGATTGTTCCAACATTTGGGTACGCTCTGACAAACAAGCAGATGGGCAAGGAAGGAATGAGCATTGGTGTAAGTTACCTCCCTCTCCACTACTTCGTGTTGATCATGTATGCTTGACAAAGAACCACGGTTACGACAATGATCTACCCGCCATGCATGCGATATTTGTTGCTCATGGCCCCTTCTCGCACGGTGCCAAACTCCTCTCGGTAGATGCCCAACCCTCCGCCTGGCACTCTGTAACCGACGACACCTATGTGATACCTGGGTTTCCAAATGTTGAGCTTTATGGCCTCATCATGCGACTCCTTAACATTGAAGCTTGGGCTGCAACAAACAATGGGACGATTGGCTTTTGGAACAAGTATGTTGACTTGTAGCCCACTATTGCGTCCTGTTGGGCAAATAGCCAATAGCCAAGGGAAGCACGATTTCTGGGGATAGTTAAAAACCTAGTATTTTGCTTCAAATTAAGTTTTACAAGATAGGTGACGCTGTTATTCATTCTTCGTTCACCCTCTCGAAGAATTCCCTCAGCGTGTCTGCCAAAACTCTCGGTAATGCCTCGACATCTCGGAGGACCAGGTAATATTCAAAGGGGAAAGTGTCCAGGTAACGTTCCACTGTGAGTTCCATGAGCCCGGTAGTTGGTGAGGGCTTGTAGGAGACTTGGGAAAGCGTCAAGATGGATGATTGATTTTCGCTCGGTGCAGTGGCGACGCTGGACGAGCTCGAGATGGATGGTGCATTGTTGAGCGCGTCGATTACAATGAAAACGACCAACACTCTCATACCTTTCGCCTTCCTCAGCACTCGCCTCAGCCGCTCGTGATCCTGACAGATTCCGTCCGAAATGATGATCTCGAGTTGCCAGAGCTCCCTGCCGCTCGTGCTAGTGGAGTTCTCGCGTGCAGCTTCGAGCACGGACAGCGAACCCTCGAGGAAGGCAGCGACATCCGTTCGCGACTGAGAAAAAGTGAATGCGTTGAGAACGCGGCCACCCTCGGTCGGCGATGACCCCCAATCTTTGGCACCCATTGCGCCCGAGTCAAAGCCACGAATGAGCTCCCACCCTTTTCCAAACCTCGCCACCCCCACCTCTCCGACTTCGAGCTTCCCAAGCGCTTGCACGACCAAGACGACGGTTTGATACGCGAGGTGGACTGCACCGTTGCCCGAGCCGCCGTTGCGCATGGACGCAGAGTCATCGACGGCCAGGAGAACTTGGTATTCGCGGGAGCTGGGTTTAACCCTTCGCATCCATATCCTGTCCTTGGTGTACTCGCTCGCCACCCATCCCACGACTTTCCTCATGTTTAGTCTTTTGCCGCTCCGAAAGTCGCCTTTTAGACGCGTTGCAAGAGTGGGAGCTAGGATGAGTCGGAGGGATTCGCAGAGCGACAGGGAGAGGGATGCAGTCAGTGTCGTGTAGAGTGTCCAAAGGTGAGACGCGGATGCGGAGGTCGGTTTTGATGCGTGATCTGTCAATGCGCTGAGAACGCGTTCTGAAGAGGGGGTCTCTGATTCCGGTTCCGTGTCTTTGGGTGCGGAGGGATCAGGAAGGTAATGCGATTGACCTCTGATGCCGTCACTGTCTCGCTCGGTGTGTACCACGGCATCTTCAGGATTAGTGTCAGTGGTGGGATGTTCAGCCATCCTCCCCACTTCCAGTCTCTCCATTGCGACGTCTTTCGCGTCCTTTAGCTCTTGTTTTCGATCCAAAGAGTCGAACTCGTCGATATCCATGACGTCTGAGTCAGTCTTGTTGTGTCCCTCATCGACCAAGGTGAGGTCCCTCAATTTCGCCACCTGTTCCTCGCCAGCAGGACCAAGGGCCTGCATTTCATTGCTCGCTGGTCCGTCTTCCTGGTGCACATACTCGACCTGTTCTGCATTTTCATGTTGTGGAACTGGCAAGGGCTGTGGTTGATCTGTTGGTCCAAAAATTTCGTCGAAGCGTTGCTGGACAACTTCGAGGACATCCCCAAGACTTCGCAGAGGGTAAGGAGAAGGTATAGGAGGGGGTTGTTGAGCGTGTGCAGGACCACGTTGCGTGCCTTCACTGGTCGAGCTAGGGTCAAGAGATTGAGATTGAGGTGGGGGCATAGAAAAAGGTCTAGGTTGCGGTTGGTTTTCAGCGGCAGGACGAGCATCACTGTGGCTGCAATGGTCAACAACATGAGCTCTAGTGACATTGAAGACATACCGCTGCTCTCTTTGATCAGGTTCTTCGGAGCCCTCACCCCCGTCGGTGTCCATTTCCACATGGGTGGATGCAGCACCTCGTTGTCCCCCTTGAGTGCTGTCTCTAGGTTGCGGCTCGTGCTCGGATGGTCCACTGTTGCCTTCACCAACGGTAAGGTCTGGCTGAGGGACAGTGTTGTCTTCGCCGTCCTCGTCATGATTTCGTTTTTCCTCGTCTACAGTGCTCTCATCGGCAACCCTGACTAGCTGTTGCTGATTATCCTCGGGCTCGACAGACGTCGGATCATCATCGGGGGTAGGACCTCTTTTTTGTTCCTCGCCAACATCCTCATCCATCTGGTCATCCAGCACGTTTTCTTCGCCACTGAGGTCCTCCATTCCTGAGTCATCTTCGTGGTCCTCCCGTTGGCCCTGATCATCAAGTTGCATATCGTCGGGGAGGTCTAGAGTATTGGCATCCGGGATATGGTGGTCCAATGGAGCACCAGAAGCATTGGGAGATTCCATCGCCTCCAGGTTTTCGTCAGAAACATCATCATCGTCCTGTCCGTCCCTTTCGCTGTCGTTCTCGTTCTCCTCTGTCTTCTTCTGGTCTTTCTTTTCCTTTGCTTTCTTCCCCTCCTTCGGCACGACGTCCGAATCCTTTCGCTGATCCTCCGATCTGTCATGCTCTAGCTTGTCACCCTGCTCACCGTTGGTATCTCCCCCCTCGTCTCCCCATAGCTTCTCATCTACCGCCGCTGGATCTGACTTGTCAAGTTTACCCAGCTGCTCATCTGGCCCTTCCTCGTCCTCTTCTTCCGCCTCTTCATCTTTGTCAAGTTCTTCTGCCTCAGGAACATCCTCCATCTTGCCTCCAAAGTCCTCGCTCATTTCGATCGCGTTTTCCTCGTCCTCCCCCCTTTCTCTCTTCGTCTCTCCGTCATCATCGTCTTCTCCTCGAAGCCCCTCTACCTGACTCTCGTCTTCAATCTCTCTGCTCACATTTTCGTTTCCAATACCTTCGCCTAAGCCCGTTCCCCCGAGTTCTGTTGCATGCCCTTTTTCGTCACCGGTGGCCTCTCCTTCTGTTTCTGGGGGAATACAGAATCCTTGAGTTCCGAGGGTGTGTACGACGGAGCACACGACGTAATCCAACTTGAAAAGCGCGCACGTCCAGTCTGCCAGATATTCGACAAGTTCGCCCGCAAAGGTCAGGAACCGTGATAAGAATGGCACCACCCTCTTCAACGCATGCTGACGTGAGGTGTGCGGTATGGATGAGAGATGTGCGCTGGCATTGTTTAGTCGATCCCCCAGCGTCGGGAGGTCGAGGGTGGCGGTAAAGAGCGATGCCGTCTGGACCCCAAGTCGAATATAGTTTTCTTTGGTCTCTTCGGGTTCAGTGGTTATTTCTGGGAGCGGTATCGACTCGGAACATCGGCGAAGCATGGTCTGGACAATGACGAGGAGCGCATCGATGACATCGTCAACATCTTCGATGGCGCTACCCTCTGGTTGAGGGTGATGCAGTTGGGAAAAAGAAAAGCCCCCTTGTTCGGTGATCCACTCTTTAGTTGGTCGGAGGATATATGTCAGCTGAGGACAGGTTGTGGACATCCCTTCAAGCTGTCCTATAAGCTCGCTCAGGAACCTTGCGGCGCCGACGATGGTATCGTAGTCGTCTAGAAGCGGGTTTGATCATTCTACTCCTCGATCATGATATTCAGAACACACCTCGAAAGAGTACGGAAGGTAATATCACTTGACATGATTGCAGTACCTTGAACACACGATCCCGCCACGCACACGCTGAAGAGAGAAGACCTTGACTCTTCGCAATGAGATCGTGCACAACATCGATACTTCTCTCTATATCGGAAAAAATTCGCATTCCCTCGATTAACTCGTCTAGTGCGCGAACGGAATGATTCAGTGCATTGTACATTGGCTCGATGCTGTCATAGGCGTCGATGGTGATTGTTTCTGGATGTTCCGAGAGAGCCTGGAGCCGCTCCGCCTGCTTGCGAAGTGCCATGCAGCCAGAAAGGGCTCGAGACAATCTGGACATTATCAATACTGATCAAAAGGTATTCTTGGAGATGCGACGCAGCCGAATGCTTACCCCGATCTACCATCAAGTGCTAAAGAGTACCCTGACTCCACCACAGAGATACCTCGAGAAAGGTCACGCGTCCCCAAGTCCGAATGATGGTCCGAGAGTACACCCCTGAGTGCGGGAAGGCACCCACGGAGGCGGTCAAAGTAGTGTTCAGTCCTCTCCACAGATCCCACTTCGTCATTTGTGGGCATCAAAGGTTGATTCCGGACCCAGCATTCATCTCTCAGTTGGTTGAGTATTTCTGGTTTGATGCTGTAGGCCAAGCCACCGCGCTTGAGTCCTTTGAGGAGATCACTCCAAGCTTTTCGTTTACGCAGAAGCAAGTTCTTCTTGTACTTCTCGCGCCTCTCTTTAGTTAAATCAGCAGGGATTGCGTAGTTCGAGAGGTGTTTGGTAGTTAGGATAATGCCTAGAGAAAGTTCTTCGACATCGTGAGGGGAGTGCTTTGAGAGGAACGGAGAGATCGTATTGCTTATGATGCTGTTAAACTTGCTGAAGGTCTGGTTAAGATTTCCGAAGTGAGAAGGTTTGGAGATCGAGCTCGGAGTAACGTCCACGAAAGTGGCTTCAGACGGAATGGGAGGCGGGGTAAGAAAGAAAGTCCGCTCTATTTGGTGACGATGACCCTCAGCGTCTCCAGCGAACAACGGTCTCATTTTGTCGATGACAGGCTGCCTCAACACATTGCGGTACTTGCGGATGATCTTGTATAGTTGATGGTGCGTCCTCTGGGCACTTTGTTTCAAGGCCTGAACGTTGACATCTTTCCAGCTAGCAAGTTTGATGAATGCTTCAACTTCTTTCTCCAGCGTCCGTCTTTGGTCCCTCAGTGATGCGGAGAGTTCGGGAACGAAAATGCGAAAGTAACGCCAGGAGGAGTGAGCAATACAGGCGACTCGAAGAAGAGCTTCCTGATGGACACGGGGTTCTTGAGGTGCTATTTTGTGGATGAAGCTCTCAAAGCTGCGAAGAAGGTCTAGACGAGCTTGGAATTGGCCAAGTGAGCAGGATCGAATAAACTCGTCCAGTAGTGATGGAAGTTGTTCGAGGTACACATGTAAGTTGCCAACGTCGCCGTTTTCAGTTTCCTCCACAGCATTCAACGGTCCACGCACGAGGACTTCGTATAAGCGGAACCAGAATTCCGCCACGTGAGAGATGAACGATTGGCTCTGGGATTCCAACAAACTCTTCCAACAGGATAGCTCTAACCTTCTCCATTCGACAATGAGACTGGTCAGTTCGTGCCGATGTTCCTTGAGGGTATTGTCACGATTTGCGTACATCTCCCAGTCTTCCGTTTGCAAAAGTAATTGCTCTAGTGCTGACAAAAACCTAGCGATAGGTGAGGCGAGATCGAACGCCGATATGATGTCACAACGGTCAAGGAGGTGCTGCAATACTGTTTGATCTGGCCACTCTTGTAGGAGAACGAACAGCCGAGAACGCAGGGTTCGAATCACTCTTGACACTTTCTTGGCCTCTTGGATATTTGCGTCGGTGTAGAAGTTGAACGTCTTCGAAGAGCTGGCACCGGCGTTTATCTCAGTAAGGTGTCCATGAAGAAGTGAAAGCTGAAGATGTAATGAGTATTTTTCGAGCGAATCTGGCAGTAAAGATGGGTGGTCGGTGATCCAGGATCGCAGAAAGGTCTGTCGTAGAGCATTGAAGTCGTCTGTTGCATGACTGCCTTTGGCCGAATCGACTGCGTCACCCATGAGTTCCAGATGAAGTACAAGTAGCCGCCATTGCCGATCTGGGGTCAGATGATGTGCTAGCTTGTCGTTGGCACGTACGGCCGAAGCTTCAGGGGAATAAAGAGCATCTTCGAAGGTAGGGAACAGTTCTAGAAACTCCCTTTCCTCATTTTCGACCTCCGTCGAGGTATCATGAGCCGTCGAGTTTGCGCGGTATAGAGAGCTGCGCTCTTGTTCTCTTTTCTCGTCGCGAGCTCGATCTATCGACCAGAGACGGTAAACTTGCTCATATGCAGCTCTAGCCGCCTTCAGTGCCGATGGGAATGGACTAGAATGCACCGCCGCGGCGACCTTTAATATAACGAGATCACCGGTGGAAAGACTCGCAGGGGGTGCAGGCAGGGTTTGTAAGAGCTGCGCGCTGCGCGTGGAAGGGAATGCGGCCAAACATGTCGCCAGATCCATGGCGTGTTCCTGCGAAGATTGCTGCGAAGCCCAACGCATGAGATGAAGGCCCAACCGGAGCTCCGCAAATGCCAAACGAAGAGTGCACGAGATGTCCTCAAACTCGGTGTAAAGTGTTTCCAGGCGCTGACAAAAACCTGAGATAGACTCTTGGACGACTACCTCACGGTCGTAACCAGAGTCGTCTTGCGATTCCAGTACACGAACTAGATCATCAATTTTGGGATGGTGGATCACCTGGCCAATAAATTGTGACACCTCCTGCCAATATATGCGCAGATTCGTCAGGTTATCACGGACTGGAACATTGGCTGATGAGTGAGCGGTGTTTAACAGATTCTTGACCAAAGCCTGAAGGTAAGCGATCACATCGTTTGTTTCATTAGCTGCCGTCCGGAGCTCAAGCTGCGAGTGGAGTGTTATCTGTTGCGTCAGGAAATCGGCTTGGTCCTGGGCGTACGCCGCTGCATGGCGTATCATCACGGCAGGATCGACAGGTACATCGGGGACAAAGAGTTCGAGGATGGCTCTGCTTAGACCAATCCAACATCGCCCAAGCTGAGACACCGTTGTCTCATTATACTGCAGCGCAGTAGACAGATGCCGAGTTGCCCCGCGCAACGGTTCGTGACTTGTTTGTCTTAAAAAGGCTATGAAAGTTTTTGATGCTTCCATGCTGTCTCTAGGGAGGTCCGTGCGCATGCAATCGAAGACTGTTTCATCAAACGAGGTCGCAAAGCAAGAGGCGACCTAGATAGGGAGTGAGACAATATTACGTGCGAGCTACCCTGACTCACCAAAACTATGCTCTGAATGAACAATGCGGTGAGCTGCTGAAGCCGCGAGAAGTTCGTGGAACACTGTAGTGCAGCTAGTCTGATATGACGCCTTACTGATTCTCCATGCTCCTCAAGTGATGCCAACGAGATTCCCACAAATTGACTATAAAAGAGGTCAACAAGGTAAGCGCATAGATCAAAAAGTTCATACCTCTTTTCAAAAGCGCTGAGAAGGTGAATTGGACGGAAGATAAGTGATCTATCAACATCCTAAAAAGGTAGGTTTTCCGCGAGCATAGCTCCAAAACTTGATACGTACCACTTTGTCTGATCCTGTACGCCACAAGGCTTCAACCCATTGAGTCATCATGGTAGCGATAAGACTGGGAGGGACTAAAAAGTAAATTGCTGAGGGGAAGTACGAATAGCGATGACATCGCGACGCACTGCAACGATCCGCATCGAGATTCCAAATCACATGCTGATAAGACACAAATCGATGTAGATCTTCGTTCGGGTCCTCAAGGGCAACCCCAACAAGCCGTTGGAGCATCGACGAGGTGGCCTGCGTTCCATCATTTCAGCTGTCTATTCTATAATACTTGTTGAACAGCAAACTTACACCATTGTTTTTCCCATCGAGATTGCAGAGCACCTGCAATTCGACCAAAAGGGAAGCAAGATTACAAGTCCCGTGAAGACCCGTGTTCCGTCCGGGATGCTTGAATACCCACTGTAATAGACTCAGGGCATTGTAAAGGGAACGCGAAAGATCTCATACGTCTTTGACTCGACTAGATATATGAGCTGATCGCTCAGTCATGTCGGACTTCAAGTGTGTTGGCAAGGACGCAACGGCAAATATCTCTAGCTGTTCGCGACGTGATACTAGGTATGCGTCAATAGGTTAGGGCGAACGTGATCATTCAAACTCCTGCATACCTGGTTTTGAAGCTTCTGTGAGCAAGGTACTAAATGGCCTGGTATCAGCGGATGTAAAATTGGAGGACCGGTCTACGCGTAGTTGTGACCACATTTCCATCAACCCAAGACCGGAAGACGGCGAGATTGCATCCTCTAGAATGGCAGACGCGCGAGCGAGGTTTTGGTATGCAGGAGAATGGCCGTCAAGCGCTTTGGAAATCAGCTTTGACAGAACCCGAACACGTGAGTAATCGAATTCTTTCTGAGCGAGGACCTGACAAAAGTTTCCCGAAATACTGAGAAGGTCGACACATTTGCTGTAATCCTATAGCCAACAGTGTAAGATAGCGCAGGTATTGGGCTGAGTGTACTTACAACTTGAGTCCCGAACGAACCAGAAAGCAGATACTGCAGTAACGTTTGCGCAACTGTTCGTGCCTCCGTCAGCACCAATTGCAATGGTTCAGACAACTTTGACGAGTATTTAGCTAGTGCGTTAGTCAAAGAACTATTTGACTGGCCCCAGTCTTCACACTTATCAAGTAGCAGGGTGGCGAAAAAACGCAGAATTTCAAGTTTTAACGCGTGATGCGGAAAGAATTCTTCCCGTTCTTCACAGCATGAACAGGGTGGATAAACCATGAAATCATCCATTGGCTACATGTACAAGCAAGTTGAGTACGTCGATGTGAAAAAGCGGATGTGAAACCGCCTGTCATACGAACACTGACCAAGACCTCATCGAACGGACGCGAAACGGTCCGGGATACTTCTTTTATTCTTGAATTGAGTGTTTTAAAGACCTCGCTGAAGACAGGATCCGCGAGCACAGTGCGCAAGAGTTGGTTGGTTGACATAGCATTGAAGTAGCGCTTGAAGATCCAGTGTAGGGATGTGGGAAAAGACCTAACAGCGAAGTGAACGAGCGGGTGTGACATCTGAGCATCCTGGACGAGGATGATTGGAGCATAGACGAGGAGAGTGGACAAAGATGAATCATGATCAATGCCAACAGATGGGATTGACCGAAATCGACTGGGTGGATGTACGGTGATTAAGCCTCGACGAGCTTGTTCATATGATATGTAGCATGATGGCGTCGTCGTTGCGCCATCGGGGAGGCGAGAGTGAGCAAGCACGCGGGACTGGTCCACTTCAGTGAAATAATTCAACAAAGAAACCTCTACGCTGCGGTTGCGCATCGCCCTAGACAGTTCACCATACTGAGGGTCCACTGTCATAAGCAGACGGAAGTTCGGATGCGGCGTTAATACCAGCACTTCGCCATTGACGAAGCCTCGTTCAGTCAGGACCAAGTTGCCATTTGGTTCGCAGAGAGAGTTAAGTCGGTCGAGGACAGAAGGATTGCATATGTTTGCCCCATCGAGAACAAGCCAGTGACCCTTCTTCATCGCTCGTATCAACGGACCGTCAACCCACTCGAAACGACCCTTCGTCGACCTGACTTGGGCTAGGTGACGGACTCTCAAATCCAACTCTCGCAGTGCAGCCTCAAGGGAAGAGTCGTCAACGTCGATCACCGATAGCTCTGCCAGGAGCCTGGAAGTAACATCTAGAGTTGACGCTGGAGTACTCCGACTAGAGGCCAGTTCGCGCCGTACGACCGCACGATGCTGGTAACTTGAAGTGGTCCCACAGATAGAACTTGAGAGCAACTCGGCAAGTTGAAGTACCTCCTCTGTGACAGCCATGATTCGCGCTAAATGATCGATTTGTTCGAAACCACCCAAAATATCACTTGTGTCTGTTGCTTTGGAGATATGGACTTCGTCGAGATGATTGCCTGAAAGGTTAGCTAGAGTTCTTATCAGATTTGTCTTGCCGCTGTTGCGGGAGCCAGTCACAACGACAAGCCAGGATTGCGAGAGACAAGTGCCAATGGCTTCAATGGCTGCGAGATGTACCTGTAGGATGTCAGAAGTTCGGTGAGGTAAAGTCACATTGCGCCTCCTTGTGCAATAATAACCGATTTGTAGGTGCGAGGTTGAGATGACTGGGTAAGGGAGAGGCACGCTTGGCGGATCTTTGGTTGAGAAGACCTCATCGAATATTGCTTGAGCACGTGTGCGATCTTGCACATTCCTGAACCTGCTCAAATAGACAATACGGAGAAGGTGTCGCGGATGATTCGTTGTGCTGCATGCCCGTAAGAGTTCTCCCCATCGTATGATATCACGAAGATTGAATTCCCAAGGGCTCCCTTCTCGACCAAAGGCTCGTTTGTGGACGACTTCATCATTCAAACGAGCATTGAACGCGATCATGGTAGAGAGGATTCGCGAGTCGCATTCCTTGTACTGTTCTCGACAGACAACTAGCATATCGTCAGGGGTGAGTTCCTCGACGTGAACCTTCGTGAAGCGATCAAGAAAAGATCTTGGGAGACCTTTCCTTCCACCGCCTTGGTGCAACGGGTTTTGAGCGGCAAATACTCGAAATGTGGGGTGGCGTGTAAAGCTGCGTCCGAGCTCAGGTACGTAAACTGAGCCTCGGTGATCTAGTATCGCATTCAGGCCTTCGAGAACCATCTGAGGAGCTAGGTTCATCTCATCGAGAAGTACCCAGTGACCTTGCTGCAAGGCTTGAAGAAATTCGGCGTCTTTCCAGGCGAACTCTCCTGGAGCGCCATTTTCCACGGGTAAGTCAGACCCGAATAAATCAATCAAATCAGTCTGATCTGAGAGATTGATACGACACAGATGGTAACCAGCGATCTTGGCCAAGGCAGTGATGAGCGACGTTTTCCCAACCCCGGGACTCCCTTCTAAAAGGATTGGCTTGTCAACTTGGCAGGCCCTAACCACTCGCAGAGCATTCTCGTATGCGGTCGGTGCTTGTAGATTGAAATTGTGTACCACAGAGTTCCCTGGTCCTCTGGGAAGTGTGAAAGGACCGATCTGAATGAACGTAGAAGGGTCGGCGGGCTGAGAAGACATTTCCCGTGCGTCGCGCGGAACAAGCAGGCACAACTCGCGGATAGCGTCACTCTTGATTTGTTGCAAGCCCTGCGATGAATATGTCGCCGTTTGTGGCAGGGAACCCAGTCTATCCAGGAACGTCATGTGGGCACCATGGTGCTGAACAAGAATGAACTCCCAGACACGAGCAAACGAAACTGTGGACCTACGAATATTTCGCCTGCCAGTGTAGCTCTTTCTGGGCCAGGAGAATATACAGCATTCGAAAATGCGACCCAAGCCTGTCAAGGAGTGAGGTGGATCATAAAAAATTAACTTTCAAGGGCACCTACCAGCATGTCTCGCAGCGTACAGATGGTACGATCCCCAACCCTCTCACACAACCAACTGGTAAATCGTAACATCGGTGAAGTGAACACCTTCAACGCATCATAGGCCCAAGAGCTCTCAACAATTATACTCAGGTCGGATGGGTCATCGACTGAGGGTACCCAAATCTCCGTAAAGCGGTTCCGAAGGGCGGGTGATAGTTCCTTCTTTCCGTAATCCCCGCCAGGATTCATCGTCGCGAGAAGCTTGAAAGAATCGGCAGCGTGGACAGCAGGATACTCTCCATCAGTGCCACCTCGCTCAGCGAGAACAATAGTCCGGTCAGGTTCCAGCACACTATTGAGCCTCTCTAGCACTGAGTCATCGGCCAAGGAGATCTCATCGAGTAAGAAGATATCGCCATCCCGCATGGCTCGGATAAGAGGACCATCCTGCCACTCAAAAAGAGATTCCAACACAAGAAGATTCTTCTGCGACTCCCGCAAAGCAACTTCTACCGAAGGGTCGAGGTCGGTCTTCAATAGCACGGAGATTTGATCAAGTATCCCCCGAGTGTTCGCGGGCACGTTAAGGACACCGACACGAGCAAGGAGAGACAATGCGTTATGATGGACATCGGATGAGGCCGCCCCGCGATTGCGCACAGGTCGCAAGCCACCGATCATGTCTGCCGTTTCTGTATTTTGGTGACAACTAAGTGTATGCAAGTGCTTGGACACAACCTCGGCATACAACTGACAAACGGATGTCTTGCCAGAGCCCGTCTCTCCTACCAGCAAAACCGGTTCGTTGAACCTCAAAGCCCTGGCCACCAAAACGAACAAACGTCGCATAGTGTGAGTCCAGACTACCTGCCGGGATAAAGGTATGGGACATCCGACGCGTGCTTCAGCTTCGGGCCCGGTCAGATTGTACAATGATTTTTCGTCGATTTGAACTTTCATAACATGCTCTATGACTTCCTTGACCACGAGTTTGTCTTCAAGGCGCCGAGCTCGTTCTGCAAGAAGCATGTACCCGTTTTCCGCGAGCTCTTGATAGCCTATAGCATCTCGCCCAGCCCACCTGAACAGATCTCGGAGGGTTGCGAAACCTTGTTTACTTTCGAAGACACGCCCAGTTTGACGCCGCTTCTGTAACTCTTGGAACACGCTGACAATCCTTTGTCCATACGAAGGAGCAATCTGACAGCGTTGGCATAAAATCGTTTCCAGCTCTGCTTGTGGTACATCTTGAAAATGAACTTCGAGGAAACGATTACGGAATGCGCGCGATAGTATTTTCCGACCAGCGTACAAACCTGGTGGATTCTGGGTGGCGAAAAGCATAAACCGGGGATGGGGCCGGACAACCTCGTGAGTTTCCGGAATGACCAATTCGCGATTATCATCCAGGAGTCGATTTAGAGCCTCAAGGACGTCTGTAGGAGCGAGGTTCAGTTCATCTAGGACAATCCAATGGCCGTATCTGAGAGCATAAACGAGAAGGCCATCCTTGAATACCAGCTTCCCAGTGGTTGGATCGGAAACATAAGACCCAATATACTCCTGAATATCGGTATGTTCATGGTTATTGATGCGAATAAATTGATGACCAGTTCGGCGGGCAAGATACTCTACAGCACTGGTTTTTCCGCTGGATGTTGGACCTTCAATGAGCACCGGAAAACGCCGAGTGAGGATGATGCGGGAAAGGTCAATCAACTTCTTTTCCACTGAAGGAGTCATGATGTAATCCTCCACCGGATCAACATGAAGTGGACCTTTCTCCAGATAAAACGGACCAAACTTGACAAACTCTTCGGGAGAGCGTGAAGCAGGATGGGAGGGCTCCTTCGTCAACAGGGACTTGGGATTACGGACTCCAGAGAGGATGTGTTTCTGGGCGAGGCCAATGGCAAGGTCCGCGCTGGGCCCATCGAGTACCATAGTAAATGCCATTAAGCAGCCTTCCCACAATGCTCGTCGTAGGCCGTAGGTGAGGGAGATGTCGGCCGCAAACGTGAGGGCTCGAGCAAGTGTCCGCATGCTGTAGTGGGGATGATGGTTCGATCCGTCAGCCAATTGACGATCCTCCGCCAATTGCTTAAGCGCAGCGTAGAAGTCGGCGACATTCATAATTGCGGCTTTGTCTCCGACTGCGCAGTGCCCGATGTATTGGTGGATAATGGTTAGAAGTGTATCGCGATCAGCATCCGGTGGCGGGACATCAATCTCGGTGAACCGTACCCTGATATTAGGAGGGAGGTCCTTTTTGCCAACGTCCGTCGCGGGATTCATGCAAGCAAATAGACGGAAATCCGGGTGACGAGGAACTGTCTCCAGGGCGCCTTTCTCGGTCAATGAAATAGACGCTGTCGGACCACTCAGAAGCCCAGCAATGCATTCAAGTGTTTCGGAGCTCGCCAAGTTAATTTCGTCAAGAAGCACCCTAGTGATACGTCGATATGAACCTGGTGAGTGCATACTAAAGGTAAGCGTACCAATCGCCCGAACGGAGCGCCTTGACGAGAGGACCCTCCACAAAGTCGAAGGCGATTTTACCCTCCCCTTGGGCATGCTGCATGTCGAATCCGTCGACATCCTGTCGAAACCTGTCCCAGGCCCTTGCAGATTTTTGAAGAGATGTCTTATCAACCTTACGCCGTTTCCTCGGCATATCCACTTCCGTAGATGTCACAGACGGCTCCCTAACAAAATTACTAGATGGTAACTTGTCTAATTTCAACACTCACCGTGTGTCCTCGTTGAACTTTGCTTCAACCCGTTCTTTAGCGAGCCCCACTGCTTCTTTCCAAAGACCCACTGCCCTCTTCCATTTTCCTTCCTGAACGGCCTTCCTGACGGATTCTTCGAACTTGACATTCTTCTTTCGACTAAAGGTATTCCCAAAAAGCTCCAAAAACTCTACATGAAGCGCTGATGCAGGGACCCGGGCATCAATTGGCTTGAAACCACCAATGAGGTCAGATGATTCTGTTTGGTGAGAAAGGTTGAGCGAAATCAGGGGACAGCGTAGCAAAGAAGCGAGGTGAGTAATAGCGCTAGTCTTTCCAGTACCGGTCTCTCCCGTCAAGAGTACCGGTTCGCAAAAGGAGATGGCCGTGACAATTCGTGAAAGGAGGCATACTGCAGGTTTGTGCATCGCAAAAGGGCGGGTTGGTGTAATAAGGAACTGCGGTCGAGCAAGTCGAGCAAGTAGACGCACGCGACCAATTGCAACAGCAATAATGTCACCATTTCCATTCCTTTCCTCTTCGAACGAGGGAAGCCGCCCGCCGAGCACCCAGCGACGGCGCTCAGGATCGAGCCCAAAATGGTCAGCAAAAAGGGCGGCAATCCGATCGGAAAGGGCTAGGGCTGGAGCTGTAAGGGCACCTGCACCAAAAAAAACATCCCTGGCCTCAAGGAAAAGTTCCTCTCGAATGGCAAGGTTTGGGATGAGTGCAGCAATGGGGACAACGTCAGGATTGGACACATCCACGTTTATGGGATTAGACGCTGAGCAAACGATTCGCTGTACTCGATTGCAATATTTCTCAAGCTCTCTTAAACCAATGACTCTCGCCGAAGCAGTTGTCCCAAGCCTTTGAACAGCAGCCCAGATTTGTATGATTGCCCGAGCAAGCGGTTCTCCCAACTTGGGGAACCGAGATTCGATGATCGTCTTAATTTCATCTTGTGATGGTGCATCGATTACAAGCTCTTGGAATCTGTGGGCTCCGTAGAAGATGGGGCTCGGAGAACCTCCATTCAACGTCGGGGCCACCGAACGAGTCGCGAAGACGGCGAAGCGTTCGGAGGCCCTCACCTTTCCTCGGTTTGGAACATCTATAATCGCGCGGTTGCCAATCCACGTACCAGGGGCCAGAGACTCGACAAGAGGTTTAATAAGTCCCAGAACCTCCATACTAGCACGATCAATGTCTTTGAAGACCAACCATTTTCCCTCTCGCATAGCACGAACAAGGACACCATCTTTCCATTCAAATGTTCCGTGATGTGTTGGAGAGGAAACGTAGGATCCAAGCAACGAACGGGGATCAAGTGACGTGTCGGCAAGATGAACGGTGACAATTAGATCGTTTGTGTCAGGGAACATCATGGAAGCAAGATGCGAGATGAATAGCGACTTTCCGGACGAGGGGATTGAAGTAATTAGAGTAGGTATGCGGAGGGAGATAAACATCGCAAGTTGTCTCAATGCTCGAATTGCTGATGGGGTTGTAACAACATCTGCGGGAGGAGGAGGGGAGGAGGAAGACTTGAGCATGAGAATGCCGTGAATATTGGCGGTCCATGGGCTGGCGAAGAGGACTTTAGAACGTCACATGGTCTAAAGATGGAAGGCCTTACGATAGATTATCATTAGCCAGAGGCGGCGTTTTGTCATCACCGACGGAATAAAAGTCAGCAACTGTCGCAATAGAGTTGCGACACCGATGAATCCGTTCAAGTTCTAGTACGGGCATTAACCATCCGTCAACGATAACCCGACCTCCATCAATATTTTGACCGTATGAAAGCGGGCAGTCAACCACACCGGGCTGGCCGAGAACTCGAGCCTCTAGCTGGACACGTTCCACTTCAGCCATGCCTGTATAAAGAGAATAGCACCTAATTGCCAAGTATCTGACCGCAGAGTCGGGGTGAGGCGCTGTGAAGAGTTTTGATAAATGCGAGACGGGCCACAAGAGGTCTCCCGGAAGCAAGCGGTTGGCTCGAAGTAAGCGGTAGTACGCAAGAAGCAAGTCGTGCAAACGGATTGCGTCTAACATGGCAGTTGGTGTATCCTGTTCGACAAAGCTCAGAGGCCCTTGCGACAAGGATTGCCGACGCAAGAATGCAGACAACATCCTACAAGAGAATCAAATACTTGCAAGTAAACTTGAAATGAGCTCACGGGTAAAGTTCTTCGTGATTTTCTATCAACATGCATAAAGCGACAAACCTGTCCTCGATATCCTCCTGGTCGTGTAACCATCGTGCACACAGGTCGATCAACAAGGGTCTGAAAAGCTCAGATATTGGTGCAGTGAGAGAAGGGACCGCTAATAACCGCGATAGTGTCGACAGCAGAGCTTTTGGTGACGTTGCCAGCGATATTTGACTCGAATACGGCGAGTCTGGAGGCAGGAGCGCGAGAAGGTTCTGAGTCTGTTTTGAGAGGTTAATTGCAAGAGGATTGTTAGGGTGCGACATGATCAGCCTAGTAAGAGAAGATCTTGAAAAAAATTAATCGTGTCTAGTAATGCACGTGACTTCAAGACAAGGCCACTATCTGAAGTTCAACTGATCTAGACTACTACCGTTAGAATGAAGATACTCGATATCAGAGACCAAGGTCTCAAACTCAACACTGCAGCGGATGTTATACCACTTGTCGAGGGCCTTGACCCTGCATTCATTGAAGAGGTTCATCTAGGAGGCAATACGATCGGTGTTGAAGCTGCGCAGGAGTTTGCAAGGTTTTTGGAAAAGACTCAACGGTTGAAGGTTCTCCTCTCAAACTGTTTGTCTTCTCGCCTCTGACTGCGAACCAGGTTGCGGACTTCGCCGATATCTTCACTGGTCGTCTCATCTCCGAAATTCCAGGCGCACTCAAGGCTTTGTGTGACGCTGTTGAACCCAAGTCAACACTCGTGGAAATAGATCTCAGCGACAATGCTTTCGGCGTTCGCTCTGTTGAGCCACTGCGCAATCTTCTCGAAAACAATCGTTTTGAGATTCTTCGGCTGAACAATAACGGGCTGGGACCTGAAGCAGGGACAGTAATTGCGAACTGGCTGAAGAAATCGGCGGAGTTGAGCAAAGAAAAAGGATTGCTGTCAAACTTGAAGACCGTCATTTGTGGCAGGAATAGGCTCGAAAACGGATCCGCGCCTGCGTGGGCAGATGCTTTCGCAGAACATGGAACGCTAGTGGAGGTTAGACTCCCGCAGAATGCTATCTGGACTGACGGGATACAGGCGCTAGCTGAAGGTCTATCTAAATGCCCAAACTTACGGTATCTCGATCTTCAGGACAACACGTTCATCAAGGATGGTTCAAAGGCGGCCGTAAATGCGTGGGCACTCACCTTGCCAAAGTTATCGGCCTTGGAGACCCTTATCTTTTCGGACTGTGTCTTATCAGAGGAAGATGTTGACGAAGTACCACCACCCCTCCAAAGGCTCGTAGAGGGATCAAACAAGAACTTGGTGACGCTGGGACTCCAGAACAACAACCTCAATGAGTTCACGTTCAAGTTTTTTGCAAACTCGTTGGTCTACTTGCCCAAGCTGAAGAAACTTGAGTTGCAATGGAATGACGTTGATGAAGACTTAGAAGAGATTGAGATCATTAGAGAGATCATAGAGGGACGCGGTGGCAAATTTTTGGAGGAGGAGGAGGAGGAGGAGGAAAGCCAGGGAGAAGAAGGGGATGTTAAAGAAGAAAAAGCAAAGGTACCATCCGGAGAGACTCAGAAGTCTAAGGGAGATGTGAGCGCGCTAGCTGACACTCTCAGCAAAGTCACTCTCCACTAACACTCGGCATGACAACTTTCGATTATTTCATGGTGCATATACCAGTTAATTCTCATGGTAGGCTAATGATTTGAAGACGGTAGCACAGAGTTCGTATCTCACAAGAGTCAGGACAGTGGCATGTCTCTGCATTGAATCCTCGGGTGGGTACTACTCAGCCCTTGCAAACCATCCACCTACCATCCGACCCTTTTTTGGGCCGAAGCTGGCCATCCCGACACCTTTCTTGTACCCAGTCATCAAATCGCATGATAGTTGCTTCAAAGCCAAAGCTGTCAAAGAACAGTCGCTTTCCCAACCACATCTGCGTCTCGTCAGATGAAGAGAGCTCCCGGTAAGTACTCCGAAGGACCGTCCAGGCTTCACTGCGTGCTTTCAACCGAAGCTGGGAAACTAGCACACGCACTGCAATTCGAGGCAATTCATGCTCCCTTGCGGTTGGGCGAGACGAGGGAAGTAGGTGCTCAAATGCGTCAGGGTGCGACAACATCTCGAATTGAACGAAATTGAACATCCGCAAGCTTCGAGCTAGTGTTGAGATCCACGAATAAGCGGCAGACGGTCGTTCGAGTAACTTTGGAATAAGGTATCTCATTTGATTCAAGTATGCTTGTTGGGAGGGGAAGGACACAAGTAGTTGGTGAAGGAGCAGAATTAGGGTGGCAATGCGATGGAAAGTCGGTAGTGCGGGGACTTCCGAATACAAGTCTGGCACAAGGCGGGACAAGATAGAAGTTGTCTGTACCGGTGAGTCGAAGATGACTGACAAGTAAAGCGAGGTCTCATAGACTAGGTTATTTTGTGAATTCAATTCAATTTGAACGACAGACCAACTTACGGACCTTCCAGAGCGAAACCGTCCTTCCGGCCGGATGCGAACAACCCCTCACGTAGCTTACCTGTCAATGAATGCTCAACCAGTTAATTACACCCGCCTAGCGCGTGAACCGCTCCCACTCACGGAACAATATCAATATGTTTTCCTGGTTCTCCTTCATTTGCTTTCGCTCAGATTCGCTCAGGGACTTGGTAGGATAGCCGATCCCGTACGAGTCCCAGAATGTTCTGAGCTACTATATGTTGGTATCACAAACATTCATCGGGAAGACCTGATCTGTAACACACCTTCTTTTCAATATGGGTTCGGAATTCCTCTTGCACAGTACATTCTTTCAGCCTTGGTCGATTCTTGAGTAAAGTTTTCAGGGTGATTATACGCGTTAGCGTGCTCACAGGTCACCATCCTTTTCAAGACCACTGCTACGGCTGACAGAAGCGATGAGTTCCATACGATGATCATGGTCCTCCGAGCGGTTGCCCAGTCGTCTGCTACTTCCGCGTGGCCTTCCTGATCGAGGGCTTGGCTGAACAACATCACGTCGAACTCGCCCTCGGGATGATCTCATGCGCGACGAAAAGATATAGCCCTAGTACTTTATTGGTTGGAACGCTGGGATAAAGATGGGAGTATCAGCACAGCCTTTAGTGGTAACTTTCAGCTTGACTACGACCCAATGAACTCTGCGAGGAATATCCTTCACTCGGAATACCACAACTCTGTATTCAGATTTCAGCAGGTGTCAGACAAATCCGACAACACCCTCATTCGGCTTGTTTCGAGCGTCAGATGCTTCCCGAGCCACTCTTGAAGCTTGAAGTCCTCGCGCTTTGTCACCGCCAGATACCAGACAATGACAAATGCTTGCAGAGGAGATAGAGACACTACTCCGTATCAGCAAGAGAGCCAGGTGCTCTCTGGATTTACCCTCGCAAGACTCATGCAGTGTGAAGGAGAAGATATTCATATGGCCATTGGGCTCTTTCAGGCTCGCAAAGCCCACTTTCATTTCCTACTCACGACAGAGCATCTGGTGAGTGTCTAACCATTCGAGAAACCGCACGTGTACTGAGATTCTTTTTCTGCATGGTTCGTGTTCGAATCAAATCCAGCCATAGTGTGCCAGATGCCCGTGGTGTGAAAAACTATAAACAACCTCGATCTGTTTCAGTAGAGAAGGGAGTGGAAAATCAGTGGAAGGAAATCGTTGGTATGTTCAAAAACTGCTCGACGCGTTGGATTGCTCCATACACAACCCGATATATGCACGCGGTTCAAACTTTTTACGGGCGAGTATAGCGATCACTGACCTGCCTGTAGTTCTTCAGTTATCGACAACCTCTAGGACACGGAATTTGACAGAGAACTCCTGGGTTACTTCTATTGCAATTTTCGAGCAAGACAGCCAACAAACGCTGTTGAAGCCACACGTTCCATTCTTGCACAGGTCTCGTCTCTGCGTTACTATCGTCTACCCAGATGACCTGCTGTCCAAAGAGAGCGACGCTCGTGTCGATACCTTCTATAATGTCAAGGGACTGTCAAGTTATATATTAGAAGTTGTGGCATTACGCTCTCAAAACTCTCGTCGTCGTCGACGCACTCGACGAGTGTAGAGACGTGGAGAGCTATGGTCTTTTTGCCATGTGTAATAGTGCACACGACTCACCTCTCGGTCCCTACAGAACATCATCAGCGTCCTTTCAAGAGAGACCGGATTCACGTCATCGACCGAGAAAGCTGGATAAGTGGCTGAAAGAGGACATTATGGCTAAGCTGTTGGTAGGGCCAATGGCATGTAGGAAGCTCTAGCTCTCACACCAGTGACTAGACTAACGGTGCTACGGCGAAGGTTTTGTTGGGTGCAATACCAAATTGATGCGCCTGAAAATTGTTCTCGTGCATGGTATTCGGAATAAGCCTCCTGTGAGTGGTTGGAAATGACATATAGGAGGATTCTTCTTGCAATAGGCGGCCTGATACGCGCATAGTGCGACGCGCTTTGGTATGTTTAATAACTGCCTTGCAACCTGTGCGCATGGGCGAACTTGGTACGACGAGTGTTAGACCCTAGGTCTGAGTTGATAACGGTGACTATCTTATGAAAGTCTGTCAGAGCCTCTTGGTTCATCACAAGCAGACCGATATCATCACACTCTCCCACATGAGTGTCTTGAAGGTGAGCCCACAAGGGAGAGCCGCTTTCCTACTCGCGTTTCCTTACCAGTTTATTATAGAGATACCTCGTCGACAGACTTCAGGAAATACTACCGCAATACTATCGCATCGTACTGGAAGATACACTTTTCAGCATATATCCCGACCAAATGGAAGAAGGGGACCCGAGGCACGCTACATCTGCTCGTTGTTGCGATACATGTTTTCAGCCATCTTGCCCATCTCAGGTTGGATACTGTTAAGATCGTCAGAGATATCGAAGTCCTTCAGGGATGGAATGTGCAAGCTGGCCGCATCGGCTCATTCTGGGATCCCGTGGCCGTCTCTGAAGCATGACCTCGTGATGTATACATCGCGCTCTATTCGAAACAATCATCCGTCATACCATCTTCAGTCCTATGATTGGCACGAATCCTTTTGTACATGCCACTCACTTCGGAAACACAGCGCATACTGTGGTCTTGCTTTCTCGAGATGCCCACGTAAACTACCCTAGTCCAGTTGCCGATGACTCAGACAGAGACAACCCAACTGCAGGCACCACGGGTACGAATGAATTGGATGAAGGAAAATGAAATGTGGGTGCAGAGACCTTGAACATGGACAATACTAATAACTGTTGCCAGGTTAGACGTGAGGTCGCTGTAGAACACTGGCCCACGGAAATGGCTGACCTACCCTTGACTGGAGGAAGCGGCGACCCTGACGAGTTACTGGGATGCATGTTCACGAAGCATCCTGACAAATTTCCCATCTATACCATCAAACTGTTACTTCAAACCGCCAAGTTTACCGAATGGGTTTCCACCTCCTAGAACAGTCAGCCCCCTTTGGAGGCATTGATAGGAGAAGTGCTGAAACCTTGTTCAATGCACAAGGAATAGCTCAGTATCTGACTCTGAATTTCCCCAAGAACGTCTTCTCACTCATGTTCCAGTGCCGAATATTCATTCACTTCTTTTACACTCCGTAGGGGTGATATCAACCTTACACCGAACAGGAATGCTCTACTTCATGGAGCCATAAGGTCATTTCGGCAGGATACATGCCTTGCAGTAACACAACTCATCGCCGGAGCTAGTCGCATCATTTTGGCTCTCAATGCAGATGGAAAGACACCTGGCCGTGGGCTAAGGGTCCTGTGGTGTTGTGAAATATTTGCTTATCGAGGGCCGTTCAATGCGAACGATGCCTCAGACGGCCGCCTTGCTGATCGAAAAGAAGGCAGATCTGCCTAATGGAGACACGCCACTACACGCTGTCTTGGCACCCTGGCATTGCCTGCCACCACACAAGACGCTGCTTGTTGCTAGAATTTGTGAAATTGCTCATACGGGCAGGTACAAACGTGCACGTGCGTAATGCGTGGGGTCGCATGCCTCTCAAACTTGTGGCCGAGATCGAGTGGTACTCCGCCACGGCAACCGCAGGAGGTAGGTGTGTACCTCTGGCGCATGTCAGTCACTGACTCGATGGCCAATAGATGGACGCACGGTTGCAATTAATGAACGTGCACGTGTCTTCTCTGGAACAATTATAAGTACCAGCAAACGTTCTTGTCTTCTTTTAGATTCTTTCTCATAAGTGCCATTGATTTCGGTTTATATTGTGTACTACATAGTACGATTCTGAAGTTCCGGTCGGTCCTCTATCTAATTGTGACTATTTATGACCGCGCAAATTCCTACGCGCAAATTCCGACAAAGTTTGTAAACAATTCAGACCATGCATAAAATTTTCCAAAAAGCTATACCAGGTTCTAAGTTCATCAGATTCATCCAAACTCGTTTGTCTAGCCGTGTGCATTAAACATTCAGCGCTGTGGAGAAACCAACCCTTCCTAAAGCCAGTCACCGTTGAAAACCCGTAAATAGATAGTCTTGACAATGTGGATCACAAAAGCGTAACCGGCAACGGTACCAACCAAGTAGGTGTAAAACATCGGTTTGGGAGGCGTCATCTGTAGTGCCGAGTTGAGGTGCGGAATGTACGGGATTGCCATTGACACGCAAGCCATCCCGAAAGTGACGAGAACCACTGCCAGAGAGGCTCGCGATTGGATGAAAGGAATTTTGTGGGTTCGAAGGAACTGAATAATGAAGAGCTTTTTGGGAAACCATTAGGACGCAGTACACGAGACACGCTAGATTTAATACCTGAGTCAAAGAACCTTCCAAAAACCAGTTTGTCTGAGCCAGCGGAACCAATGGAGAATCCAATGTCTGGATCTTGTAGTAGAACCTCCAGGGAAGTCAGATAAAGACGACTGAAACATCAAAACGACTCACCAGTTGAGGGTAAACGTGGTGATGTCGAACGGGCTGGAGAAGGGGCCTATACAGATCATGAAGCGGACGATGGACCAAGCACTCCATGTCCTCGGATATTCCAGATACTCAGAATCGACATTGTCCCTATCACTCACCAATAAGCTTCGGGTTCATAGAAGAGAAAGGAACCACAGACCAAGGAATTGATGCCTGAGAGAAGTCATATAGGAGATTCTGAACTAATAGCTGTAATGGCAACATCGGTTGGTAAGGTAACCAAGCAGAAGCAACTAGAAATACAAAGCGTTATAAGACGTTCCTCTGGAAACCATACAGCGTACCTAACACCGAGAAGACATTCCCAAAGTTTGACGAGCAAGCCATCTTGATATACTTTACAGTGTTCAAAAGCCTTTTTGCTAGTGAGTATCACGGTTGAAACATAATACGGATATTTGAAACATACGTGATCCTGCCTTCCACCACACCTCGCGCGACAACGTCGAGGCTCTTCTCTAGTAGAATAACATCTGCCGCCTCTTTGGCAATCTCGGTTCCAGAGTCCACGGATATCCCGACGTCAGCACCACGAATGGCCAAGGCATCATTGACACCGTCACCCAGAAATGCAACGGCGCGACCGCCGTTACCGGCTCGCAGAACCTTCACAACCTCGAGCTTTTGATACGGCGACAACTTCGCGAAGATAATCGCACGGTCAATCGTTTCGTTCAGAAGCTCGCGGTCCTTGGCAAGCTCGGCGAGCTGAGGTCCCGTAACGATCAAGCTTGATTCGTTGACAGGCTCAGATAGGTTATCAAGGCCTGCCTCTTCGTCCTTTGTAGGCCGTAGAGTAATTGCATTCGTGAGATTGATAGGATTGAATAAGCCAAGGTCACGGGCAACTTTGGCGGCCACCGCTGGAACATCTCCTGTGAGGATTCGCACCTAACCCACACCAATCAGCACAAGATTATCAAATCAGCACGATTACAATACCTGAACATGGAGGCTTCCGAGTCTTTGGATTGCCTCAGCAGCATCCGGCTTCAACGGATCCGACAGGGCGACGAATCCAACAAAAACCAAGTCCTCTTCGTCCTCTGCAGAAATAACCACATCTACTTTAACAGATGCCTTGCGGCAGGCCACCGCAATCAACCGAAGCCCATCCTCATTCAGTCGCTTAGCAGATTTGAGGATTTCGAGACGATCAGCTTCTGCCAGTGTGGTAGACGAGGATGAGTCGAACATAATGCTCCCTATCGGCCTTGTGAACTCTTCGCTCTTCAGGATGGAAATACATCGTTCTAGAACCTCCTCTACGGCACCCTTGGTAATGAGCAGTGCTTCCCCTTCAACGTCGTGGCGAGATACGAGGACCGAGAGCATGCGACGCGTGGAGTCGAATGGAACTTCGCCAAGTTTAGACCAGCCATCCAGTTGAGCATCGCTAAGAGAAATTTTCTTATCTTCACCAATATAATCTAGAATGGCACGGTCTATAGGGCTGCGAGATCCCGTCTGCAGAGAGGAATTGATGAAAGACAACTGAACCGGGAGATCTGCCAGTTCGCCTTTGATATCAACAGATTTCGCGACGCGAACGAGGTCAGCAGTCAATGTCCCTGTCTTGTCAGAGCACAGAACAGTGACTGCGCCCAAGTTTTGAATGGCGTCAAAGCGCTTCACGATGACTTTCTGTCTAGCAATGCGAACAGCTGATAATGCCAGGTTGGAGGTCTGTGATCGCAGGTGAACGACCGAAGGCCTGGAGAAAATGAAGAACTGCTTACAACTATCATGGGAAGCATCTCCGGAGTGATTCCCACCGCAATCGCAATCGCAAACATGACAGCGCCCTTCCAGTCCTTGCTAACTGCGCCTTGAACAATGAACACAGCAGGTGCCATGACCTGTACAACGACCATTTACTCGTATAAGCTGAAAGAGACAAGGGGGAACCAAATCGAACTGACCGCCATGAAAGCCAGAAGGACATAACTGACTTTTCTGATGCCCATCTGAATGGCATTCTCTGGCCTCTTCTTGTTGAGCTCCTCTGCGATGGCAGCCATATATGTATCCTTCCCGGTAGAGACCACGATCGCGCGACCGTTCCCAGTTGCAACCGATGTACCAGCCAAGCAGACGTTGTGATTGTCTAAAAGATGGAACGGCTCAGATTCGTCCACCGCTGTAACACGAACGGCCTTGTCGATAGGCAATATCTCTCCTGTGAGAGACGCCTGTGATACAGACAAGGCCTCGGCAGATATGACAACACAGTCCCCAGGAAATACATCACCACCTATAAAACGGTTAGCTTTGGTAAGTACACGAATATCATAAAGCATACTAGCAACAGTGACTACGTCTCCGGGAACGACGTGTCTTATGTCGATTTCAATCTCCTGAGGGATATAGTTCACATGGCGAATCACACGAACGCGGGTTACGATTGACTTGACCAGTTTGAGTGCTTGTACCATGGATTTCACTTCTTGCCAATATCTAGCGACAAGTTTGAGCAGAAATGAGCGAAAGATGAGAAACCAAGATACCTCAGCGCGGTGGACGCTACAACCATTGCTATCATGACTGCGAAAGTTGGGACGGAGTTTGTTGCGATATTGATCACAGCAAGGATCGTCAGAAGGACATTGAAGGGGTTCCAAATGGCCGTCCAAAACAACGACAATGCAGCCAAGGGACGTTCGTTAACCTGTGTGTTTAAACCATGGACGCTGAGGGTTTCGGCTGCCACTTCTTCTGATAATCCATCGGGGCTCCATGTCGGCTCAAGCCTACACAGTAGATGAGAAAAGATGATCCATGGGAGAGTAGTAACATACTCGAATACTTCAGAAAAGGGTACACGAGCGAGGCGAGCGAGCTTGGCAGTGAGTTCAGCTTCTTTTGCGGCAGACTTTGATATGTCTGGACCGTGCTTGTCTGATTTCACAGTCCTGAAACGGGCTGGGACGAGGTTCGAGGCAAAGAGAGCATCAAATGAGAATCGCATGGTAGACGTGCGTTCGGGCTTATACGCAGATCAACGCAGGCGCAGTTGGTTGAGGCAGCACGCACCTTTGTTTTAAAAAAACAGGTGTTTAAGGGTGAGTAACCTGCGGAGGCGAGCAGACTACAAGAGCAAGTCAGAAAGAGGATAGAACATGGAGATGAGGAGCGACGAACAAAGTCCCAAGTACAAGCGTACAAAAACTCCCATCTGTTGGACGGCGTATCTGAGGAAAGAGAGCAGAGGGCTCGTCGAGGCTTTATAGTAGACAGCGAAAAACTTCGAATCTCCGACGCAACGGCAGGCCCGGAGATACCGCATGGACTTGCTAAATCTGCCATTCGCCGATAGAGGAAAGGTACGTGAGCACATTTATCGATCAACGACACGCTTGTCATTTTTTGCTGATCAATCTGATCAGCTTCCAATTGGACAACTGGTTCAATAAATACCTCGACACCGTTGGTAGCGACGACCGCTACGGACAACTGAACGAGGGATTTCTTGCCAACTGTAGCCTCAGCCTGTCGGTAACTGGACGCATCTTGCGGCCGAAGAGTCGCTTTCGGAGAAAATGCTGCTCCACTCCAGGTCCGAGAG